>JAZKJV010003997.1:0-198069 GCA_037367405.1 Ottelia alismoides
TAGAGGGGGATGTGCATGGGGAGGGGGGAGGACCTGATGGCCAAGGGGGAGGTCTATGTGTGGGGAGATGAGCTTGGGGCAGAGGAGAGGAGGGCAGGGGAAGTGTGGGCAGAGGGGGAGGCACGAGGGTAGGGGAAGGAACTGGGCCAAACAAGGGCTCGAGGAGGAGTGAGGGCAGGTGGGAGGAGCTGGGGAGGGGGTGCTGAGGAGGAGTAGGGGTGAAGGTGCGAGGGTCGGGGGGGAGGAGCTCGAGGAGGAGGAGAGGCACGGGGGCGGAGGGAGGAACTCGGGTGCAGGGGAAATGCATGTGTGTGTGGGGTGGGGGTGGGGAGGGAGCTTGGGGGCGGAGGGAGGGGATGGCGGCGGTTGGGAGGAGTAGGAGACGAGGAGGAGGAATAGAAAGTGGATGAAGAGGAAGAGGATCAGGGAGGAGGAAGAAAAAGAAGGGACTGGACATTTCAGTCTATTTTTTAAAACTAATTCTTATTGTGTCCTCAAAGTTAACGTCCGTTTGCGTTGGAATGGATGACAACTAATCTGAGGGGCACGAGTGATAAAATGGTATGAAGTCAGGGGCACAACTAATATTCCCAAAAAGGAAGAGGTATAACTAAAATTGCAACATCTCAGAGGGACACAGCTAATAAAAGCCCTAAAATTAATGCATTGAGTATTAAAAAATCGACATTTAATGGATTTAAGGTTTTCATAGACATTCTATTTTTTCATCTAATTGATAAAACAACCATTGACTTGATAGTTGATATACACATTTTTGTGTTATTTTTATATAGATCGGATAAAACCTGTAATCGAGTCTTATGTTAGCATTGAATTGGTCCATCATTACTATTTTAGTGGATCGGATTGGAATTTTTCAAATTCATTAATTTATAGATTAGATCAGGTCATTTTTAAATCCATTAGTTTATGATTAATCTTTTTCAAATCTATTAATTTTTCAAAATGAGAGTTGATCCATTCTATTGATCAGTTAATACACATACACAAATAAGTATAAATACATATATGCGTACATTTGTATGTGTGTGTTGATATATATGGAATAGGGGAATGTGGAGGTTGCACAACCGTTGATATAACTCCAATCAACGGTTTCGATAGTGTTCGATAAGATCCTTAACAAAGCTCTTTCATTCTATCCATCTCTCCCCATTTGTCCTTACCTTTCTCTTGATCTCTTGGCTCCCTATCACCCTCTCCTTATAGGTCTTCATTGCCCCTGGCTCCCTATCACCCTCTTCATGTAGGTCTTTATCAGCTTCTCCTTCGTATGTTGCCTCCTCCTAGAAATAAGAATCTTCTCCTTCGCATATTGCATCATTGCAGGCATCTCTTGTGTACCGCCTCTCTCACATGAAACTCATCGCCCCGACAACCCTCCTTCCTCCCCACACCATCTTCTCATAAGTATATCATGCATGTTGCTTCCTCACGAAACTTCAACTAGTTATCTTTTGTCGATCATCTTAAGAGGAGCTTTAATGAGAGTTGAGAGTTAAAGATGGATTTATCAAGTTCTTTCAGATGCGCAAAATGACTTCCTCACAAGGAGAGGATCTCCTACGATGTCCTTTTACAACAAGAGTATACATGTCCAATACCCTACATAAAGAGCAAAATTTTGGAGATCTTTAATATCTCAAAGGAAGTGAAATTAGTTTATCCACCTCGTGTCTAAGTATGTATTTAAGGGGTTAAATATTTTAGTTGGACTTCAATCTTGGAAAAATACGAGGGATTAAAGCTGATGTTTAGAGCAACGTTAATGATTTTCCTTGAGGAATTAAGGTTCTTCTCATATTATAAATGCACAAAAAAATGGATATGTAAATCCATGGTATGCTTGATTCAAATCCACACAAATAATGACATATTCAAATCATGCCCAAGATTCAAAATATAAATGCATATTCGAATCAATAAAGACATAACAACTAGAGTTGACATATTTTAGTTCTTTCTCAATGGAACTGATGCATAGTAGTAGAGGCATGCATACTGTGAGATCTTATATCCTTTTTATCTAAAGCATAATTGCAAATGAAATAATTAGGCAACCACTTTGATTAAAAATATCCAATTTGTACATCTCAATGTCACATAAACTAGCAAATATGTCCGCGCTTCGCCGCGGAATGAATTTGCAAGATTTTTTATTTGAACATTATAATTTGCATATATAGAGTAATAATACTTCTAGTATATTTTATAAATCTGAGAATGATGCTGAAGTATTTCCCATAGATATTGATGTATTTTTTACTGCACCAATGAATGGATGTTTCCATTAAAAGGACTACATGAGTAATAGTTTAAAAATCACAGCTAAATCTAACGCAATACTGTAGAAAATTAATTGAGAATAAAAAAGAGGATAACATTCGAGGCCTGTTAGAGTATTTACAATTATACATCTTTAGAGATTCTTCCTATTTAGTGGCATAAAATGAAAAACGAAAGTATGTCATTAATTTAAGTTATTGAGGTATTATTATTAAGTTAATATAGAATATATAAATTTCTTTTAAGTTTGGACTTGAAATATAGGATGTGAAGTTTAAATTGTTGACATAGTAAACGATCATCATATCCACTCCTTCACCTCGTTGTATACAGTTAGGATGGAGTATTGGGCCCGATTCGATACAAACCGAGAAAGCCCAACCCGGCTTTGGACCAAGTTGAGGCATGCTTTTTTTATAAACCGAGGACCTGAGACCAATATATGGTCCATAGGGTCGGACCTGATAGTAATGATCAGTGAACATCTTCCCGAGCATATTATATTTTGTAGACGATTGACATCCATTTCTATCATACGAATGAATTTGAACCAAATCCATGGATCAACCATGTTCATCATTATAATTTTATCAATTATTGGGACATGGGTCTTTTTTAAATAAAATAGACTTCTACCCATTTGGAAGCTTTGCGTTGGTTTAGAGCGAAGTTCTAATTAATTGATATTATTGATTCTAAAATTACATTTGATATCTGAATATTTTTTTTATTTTTTTATCAAATGTGGTTTCAACAAGTCACTTTGAATTTTGATTTTTTTTATATTCGACATGGAGACTATGCAAATCACAACTTTTTGGCAGTTCCAACAGGTAACAAAACCGAATATCAATTCCCCGTGATCATGGAAAAATATGCTTGATCTTTTACCTAGATATTTTGAGTTATTTTTTAATCATGTTGGATGATAGATTCGAGCTTTGAATTATGATATAAAAACAAATATGAACTATATGCCTCATGATGAATATTAAAAGCATATACAACCAACCATTTCCAATATCTTCGCTCAATGGACTACTAACTTCGTTCCAAAGAGACCGCACATCACCATGACACAATGATACAAAGGAACACCATTGCAAACCAATCCATCTGAGCAACATAAATAGAACCCCGACACCAATTTTTTTTAAAAAAAAACTTTACATCTTCTAGTCTCGACTTCGCTGCGACATTGCTTGATCATCGAAGAAAATGCGGAAATCCCTCATCCCCTTCAGATCATGTGCTAACCTGAAGAAGATATGGGGGTGGCTTATCGATGACGACAAAGAAGGGGCGTGAGTGACGGCGGAGCATTGAGTAGCTGGTCCTTAGGGTTTGGGCAAAGCGAGATGAGCGCGAGGCAAGGCAAATCTGTAGAGGGAGAAGCCATATCGTGATTTCGAACGGGATGATATCGGCATCGAAGTTGCAGAGTGATTTATGCATCACCT
The DNA here is from genome assembly GCA_037367405.1 of Ottelia alismoides. Classification (NCBI taxonomy): domain Eukaryota; kingdom Viridiplantae; phylum Streptophyta; class Magnoliopsida; order Alismatales; family Hydrocharitaceae; genus Ottelia; species Ottelia alismoides. The sequence goes on from JAZKJV010003997.1 coordinate 3,768, forward strand.
CTTAAAGGTCCATCTCGAAGATTCGATCATAACCAGACAAAGGGGGAAACGACAACAAATAGAAGTAGGGGAGGCGGTGAGGACTCAGGACAAGGGGAAACAAATATCAAAGGAGAGGAGGAGAAGAGCCGGACATGGGGAGCAGAACGCGGAATCCTAGCCAGTGAGAAGGCCACGTGTCTTGCTGATGTAGTAGTTGGGTCAAAATCCCAATTTTAATATAAGTATAAAAGCCCGCGCTTCGTTGCGTTGACGATTTACTTAGAAAATCAAAATGCCATATTTTGACAGAATTTACATATGAACTAGTGCTAACCCCGTGCGATGCACGGGTAAGCATTCATAGATAGCGAGAGTAAATATTGCGAGAAGACGACGTAAAATGGTGAATATTACGTGAAAGCATTAAAAATAATTATATATATGTGAAATTAATTAAATTATATAGTAGTATATAAATCATAAAATTATATTTTTTTAATTTATAGGGTTTGTCATCAACAACGTAGAGACCAGTTGGTCAGTTATCTATTTTTAAATAAAATGCGGATGTGGATACATATATTGATGGATACGAAAACTATATTACCATCTTTTTTAAAAATGGATATTGATGTAAAACAGATATTGATCGTATATAAATAATATTATAGATACTCTATACATAAGTTTAAATATACATATATTATTTGTAATACACATGATATAAATATAATAAATATGCTTATATCATAATATTTATACTAAAAATGGTAAAAAGCAGGTATGAAATTGTTTATTACTTTATATATATTTAAAATAAATGTACAATTTTATCTATAGGGAAAAGGATATTTATACAAGTACAAATGTTTGCAAATACAAAGCGATATTCGTATCCGTATATATTTTAAAACAGATACGGATTCTGACATATGTATAAAAAAAGACAGTGGCAGGTCGGATCCATATCTTCTTACATCCTTATGTGGATGCTCCCCGAGTCTTGATGCCTAGTATGATGTTTAGAATGCTAACTTGTATACTTTGAAAGTAAGATATAATTTTTCTTCCACAATGCATAATTCGACATGATTTTAAATATTTTGTCCATTGAAATTTGAGATATACCATATCATTCAACTTATATATTTCACTTTTTTTTGCGATGACCTTTGTTGTACCCCATTCTCGATGTTCTGTTGTAATTGTAAAGGTATATGTATACAAAATGTTTACATTTTATAATATGTATATTTTTTATTGATTTGTAGTATGTTAAAGATTTAAATTTTAGAACAGTTACTTTACATGCAGATATACATAAATACATACATATATAAAATCCTTTCTCGGTTCAGAAAACCGATTCATATGTTTGGAACAGTAAATTAAGGTTGGATCAATTTTTTCCAGGTCGATTAGAATGATAATATCATGATGACATCATTGTTGGTCTAAGTCTAACTAATTTTGCACCAACTCTTGTCCGGTCAAGCCAAATTAAAGATTGATTGGTTCAACTTCCGATCCGATTTTTAAAGCCTTCCTACCTATTTTGTGGAACTGGAATTGTTGAAAGCCATCAATAAATGATTTTTTGTTTGACTATGATGTTGGACAATGTAGAAATGGAAATTAATAACCTCTCCCATAATGGGACAAGTAATTTTAAGAAATTTTGTTGCATAAAAGGGAAACAGAGTTGATAGTCTAATTAGTTTGCTAGCTTGCTAGTACAACCGATTTTCTTACTGCTTTCAAAAAGGAAACTTTATATGCACAAATTATCTTTACATCATTGTTGATATAATGCCTTTAAAGAGATGAAAACTTTCATTTTTCTTTGAGAAATTTTATCATTCAAAACTATTGATATACACAAGCTTTTTCTTATATTCCCATTTGATGGTGCAGATGGACTTAATCAGTCAATCATAATCAGGTTAATGGAATATCTTCCTTTTAGAAATTGTTACTCTATTTTATTGTGCAGTTAAATGTATTCGGTATCCATATTTCTATGAAATCTCTATTCTCCTCTTCCAACTCTTGCTGTGACAGTTCCCTGGCATTTTTGTCCTCCTCAATTTCCATTTCTGCCGCAACCATCCATGGCTCCTTATTCTTACCATCTTCCAATTAGGTCTCATTTGTTTTAAGCCATAAATGTTCATATCATCTTGTAATTTTCACTCTAACATGTTCATGGCATCTATGTTGTTGTCATCTTCTATCTATGGCAATTTCATTTCATGTGTGCTCTTCTCTTCCTCAAGTTGAATCTATGGACCTTCCATGGCATGTATATTCTTATCATCTTCTAGTTTGACTGATGTTCCTTCTAAGGGATAGATGTTCTTATTATCTTCTAATTTGGCCTCTAGATTTTATGTGGCATCCATATTTTTATCGTCTTCTAGTTTCAACATCGATCCTTGTAAGGTATCTATGTTCCTCTCATCTTCTAATTTTATCTATCCTTTTTATGGCATCACTATTTTTCTCTAGTTTTGTGATGGAAGGTAAAAGATGTAAAAAAACAACTGTGATTTCGAAGGACACCTTCTTCCTGCTTCTCAACGACTTCCACCTCTGGCTTTTCTGAAGTGTTGCTCTCCATGGCCGCTTCAACTTTGGCGCTTCTTCCTCTATTCTAGCCGATTTGTGAGTTCCTAACCACATTGAATTATCAGAATATTCCCAAAAATCCCAAAAAAGCCAAAGCATGGGGCAGAGTTTTTGAAAATGTGGAGTACGTAGTGGAATATTCCCATCAAATTCTCAGAATTATCTTACATACCCTAATTAAAAAAAACTAAAAAAACGGCATTTTCCATGGGATCATTCTCTCCTCTCAAAACAGAGGACCCCAATGGCCACGACCACCTCTCCCTTCTCTATAAATACTACCCGCCACATCCAAACCACAGACCCGAAATTCCGATAAGAGATTTCAAATCCGAACCCTTGTCCAGGCAAACCGACCCGTGAAATGTCCACATCTGCAAGAGTGAAGTGTGTCACCGTGCCAGTCCGCGACCACGACGGTGGCGGCGACGGCTCTCTCCTCTTCCATTTCGACGATTACGATTGCGACCGTAATTTGGACCGTCGGGTCCGATTCCGACGATCCAGATCCCGATCTGGATCCAGCTCCGGCTCCTGTCCCCTCCGCCGCGATGATCCGCGACCTCATGAATCCGCCCGCCTCGGACCGTTTCCGCCGCGCCCTGATCGCCGACGTGGACTGCTCTGGCGGATCGGTTCCGCTCGCTCAAGCCCGACCGCGCGGCCCTCCGTCGTTCCGTGGTACGCACCCCTACGGGATTCCGGCTACGACGCCGGCCTGTGCCGCGCCCTCTCCGGCGGCGGGGGCCACGAGTATATCGACGTGTTGCGATCGCGGCCGTCCGCGGCTAGGTGCGTCGTGGATCTGGACTTCGAGGCGGAGTTCGAGGTGGCGGGGCCCACGGCAGAGTACAGCGGCGTGATGACGGAGCTGCCGGCGGTCTACGTCGGAAGGGCGGAGGAGCTCCGCTCGGCGCTGCGGGTAATGGCGGAGCGGAGGTTGGGGTTGGGGAAGCGGAGGGAGGGGTCCGGGCGGAAGCGGTCGCAGGTGGGGTTGGGGAGGAGGTAGCGGAGGGGGCGGGGGAAGGCGAAGGAGAGGTGGAGGAGGAGAAGGCACTGTGGCGGGGATTGCTCATGGTGGTGACGGTGGTGTGGGAGGTGGGAGGGCGTGAAGTGTGTTCTAGGGCTTCGCTAGAGGGGGTGGAGGGTGGGACTCGGGAGAGGATGGGGATAGCGTTGGGTAATATATTTGGAGAAGAGGGCAAAAATGGAAAGAAAGCGGGTGGTGGAAGGGCAAAACGGGGATTTTTTTGGCAGAAATTAATGTCTTGACGCCCTTTATATATATATAATGGAATGGATTAGAACTTTTTTTGATATTATCTCTAATGACTCTAGAAGTCATGCTCCCAGACTCTTATGAAATGTAACCTTGACTTGAATAGTTTTTCTAATTTAGTGAAGATCTTTCAAAATAATCCGATGATTTCTCTTCATTATTTGTCCTAAATTACATTGGGGAAAAATCCAAAATCTAAGTAGAAAATCTCAGAATCAAAGCTAAATCTGTAAAAATGGAAATCGTATAATTACAAAACATCATATTGATTCCAATGTCTGAGTTATTAAAGCAATGGTGGAACTTTATCAAACTTCAAATGGCATATATTACACGTTTTTTGCTTCCAGATACATCTTATTTCAATAATACCATATCTTAGTTACAACAAACATGGAGAATATTAAATTTAAAAAATATACACTTCGAACTTGAAAGTGGTTATAAAGTTACAGTTTCGTCCATAATAGAGTTTATTTATTGTTGGACATTAGAAAAGATAATTGAATATGAATATGATATTTATTGGGGTATGGATATGAAAAAGAAAGATGCATTTATTTGGATATTTTACCATTTAAAATATATTTTTCAAATTTTATGAAGTTAAAATCATAAGTTATACCTTACTCAACTTTTAGACAAAGCTATGTTTTGGATTTCCCATCATACTTTTTTTTGGAAATTTCTTTTATTTTATTTGAATGTTATAAATCTTTCATTTTTAAAGCTTCATAAATAAACACATCTTATATATTTATAAATAAATATATCTATAAGCTTGAATTGTGATCTAAAACTTTCTAACAATATAATTAACGTCCCAATATTTTACATTGTAGTCATGCGCATAGAAATTGTGAGAGATATTCTATTGAAAATTAAATTACAGTTTATGGGGAATTTATCTGCTTCTTAAATCTGGAGTTATTGTCAGATTTTCCATAAAAATTAACCCTGCGATTTGTAGTATTTGAACAACAATTACTTATTTATTATGTGATTGGTTTAATAATAGTGTGGCAAATAGATATATGTTTATACTGGGTATGTAAAATCTGTTCTACGTTTGGGCAGTAGTACACACGTCACAAACAACGTATATTACATCTCGGTATATAAGCAGAACAAACTTCATGAATAATCTTGATTTTCTGTTGGAAGCGGGCCAATGAGAGCACCCATGTCTTTATAGTGCAATAAATGATATCTTAGCCTCTCTTTCTATCAAACTCAATCTTCTTATCAATAACTTTCTTCAGCAATTCCTTTTTTCGATATACTGCAAGCAAGAGCAAAGGAAAATATGCATCATTAACACCCGGTTGAAGCCCTGAAGATCCATGATCAGATTGATCAGGCATTCTGTCAGACATCTGAAGTACAGCTTCAACTTCAGCCTTCTTTGACATTTTGACGAACATTTGATGTGCAACAGGAAACCCCAACATTTATAACATCTTCCTCCACCAGCCACTGCATACCTATAATCATAAAGGGGCAAAAGGTATCCCCAAGAGCAGCACGTAAGGACCACTCGCCTACACCGCATGAAGAAACCTAGTCGAGATCAAACCGTCTCCTTAGAGATTCCTCCACAGCAGCTTCAGACTGCTTTAGCCTTTAGACCACTACATAAGGAGTTCATCGCTCTTTGATCACAACAGCATTGTGAAATACCTATGCGTGTCTCCTTCTTCGTCGTCTGATCCGGAGCGCCAAAGTGGTTCCGACGAAGGTCGTTTGCTTCATGGGTATTGGAGTCTGATCTTTGGTCGATAGAAGCGCGGGGGTTTAAGCCAGACAGAGCTCCTGCCACGGTCGAGGTCACGGTGGTTGGCGGAGCTGCAGATGAGCGCAGAGATCTTGTTGAGGCGCATCTGATTGGTGCGCTTGACAGAGAAGAAGAACGTAGTGTCGATGACATTGCTTTTGCCGCTACCGTTGAGGTCGATGACGCTGAAGCTCTTATGGAATGGAGCCAATGCATTGCTCGCCAGCGTAAGACTTGACCTTGACGTTGCGCATCACCATTTCAAGTATGAAGAGGCGGGGCCTCCGCTTCGGATCCCGAGAAGGAGAGTCGATGAAGGCGGGCATTGCTAGCGGTGGGATTTTTGCTATGGCATTGGTAGATGACCGAATGCTGACGTGGTAAGAGAAAACCAACCAATTATTCATGGTAAGTGTTAAGCCAACACGTGGTTGCAAGAGGAAGAGGATCCGTGAGAGTCCGCATGCGATAAAGAAATGGGAATGCCCGTTTGGAAAATGGAGGGTGAGTGGAGGCAAATGAGGAACCCACGTGGCTCAATGAAAACAGGATGCAAAAGGGCAGAATGTGAGGGGAGCGTGAGGGAAACAGAAGCAGAATGGGCTTCCACGTGTCACTATAAGGGCTAAAGCTGGAAAAACCCAGCTTTAGTATATTACATAGATAGATATCAATATGATCCACGTTGCTAAAAGATGATCCATCATGTACCTTCCTTCTCAAGAACTCATAATTAATTCTTGCATGCAAGATATACACATACTTGACAAAAGATATATAATGGTTGTTTTGCTATTTATTTCAAAATTAGGATTTTTTTAATGCAATATTTTCCAAATAAATATAGGGATGATTACTGCCATAACCTTGTATATTTTGGTGTTTACAAATATAGATAGTCCTTTATAACCACAAATTCCACTTAGAACCTCGAATAACGCTTAACTCTTACATGACATAATCTTATATTAACCTCCATCTATTTTTTCTAATAACTGTGACAGAATCCGTGAAACATTAAATATTCCACCAATTAAGTTCACTTTATTATTCAAATAATGTCACCCACCTCCTGATCTTCATCCAAGACAGATCCTAATACAATAGGTGTTGTAAGGCAAGGATCCATCCGGTGGGGATTGGATGACCCTCATCGGGGCCGACCATCCCCAGCCCTCATGAGGGTCGTCCGATCACTACAACAAAGTTGAGCTATAGTGACGGTTTTGAAAAAATCCGTCACTAAATTAGCCGTTGTTAAATATATAATGACGATATTATTCGTTGGAAAATGAGTTTTCGTACTCAAAATTAGCAACGAATATCATATATGTCGTTATATCATTAGCAACGGTCCACATAACGACGCTTATCCGTTGCTATTTTTCATAATATCAACTAATCGTCGCTATTTTTTTAGTTCAAAATTTAGTGACGATTAACTAAAATTTTGAAAAATAGCAACGGATAAGCGTCGTTATGTGGACCGTTGCTAATGATATAACGACATATATGATATTCGTTGCTAATTTTGAGTACGAAAACTCATTTTCCAACGAATAATATCGTCATTATATATTTAACAACGGCTAATTTAGTGACGGATTTTTTCAAAACCGTCACTATAGCTCATTTTTTTGTAGTGGATCCACATCGACGGGTCTGTGTCTTACATCACTTGTTATATTATAGTAGAGATCCGTCCTCCATCTCCACCACCACCCCACACTGGCTCTCCTCGGCTCATGCACAACGTGGTCTGGCTGAACTGGGTCGTATGCTCCACCCCCCAACTCGACCTCTGTCGCTCCAGCTCTCCTCCGATCCCAAGGCCTTCCCGTGCTCAAACAATAAGATTCACCGCTCCGCCATCCGCATCTCCTGCATCACATCCTGCTGCTCTAGTGAGGCTCAATTCCATGGTAATTGGGTTTCTCTCTTATCAACGGCGGTGGTCTGAAGAAGGGAGAATGATCCAAAGAGATATGCTTTCATCCCTTCTCATCCTTCTTCCTCCCCTAATAAGAACGTGTAGGTGTGTGCTGTTCCGATCGACGAGGCCTGATCAAGATACCTGTTGTTGTCCAGGACACTACATCTCTATCTGGAGTACTGTTTAAAGATGCATCTCGCTTCATCAGTTCTATCACACACAGCATACAAATCCGTCAGTGTGCTCCAAACAACAATGTCCAGTTCCACTCCAGCACAAATTACATGACCATGAATCTCCTCCCGTAGCATAAACACCGACCCGCAGCTGCCGCAAAAAGCACCATCGACAGGATAAATTTACAGCATCTCACCCCCCCCCCCCCCAATTTGCATTCCTGATACAACTCAAAAGCCTCCTCCATGCTTGACCGTTGAGGGAAAATACTGAATTAAATTATGAGAGGTTCTAGGGTTCTCTTATATAGGAGAGGAACCTATTGAGCAAATTACAAGAAAAAGAATAAAGAAATAGAAAAAAATGACAGTAAATATAACTGATATCTCAACATTCCCCCTCAAGCTGGAGAGTAGATATCGATTAGACTCAGCTTGGAGCAACATCTCTGGTAAGGTCCTCTGGCTAGGGCCTTTGTAAGTACATATGTTGTCTGGTCTCCAGAGCTTAAATGCGTAGTGGCGATAAGACCTTTCTGTATCATGTCACAAATCTAGTGACAATCCACCTCTATGGGCTTCGTCCTCTCATGAAAGGTTGGTTGTTGGCAATGAAAAGAGTGGCCTGATTATCACCTTGGAGGTGTATAGGGAGAGGAATCTCTATAGTCAAGTCAATAAGAATAGATCTGACTCACATCATCTCGGTGCTGGCCTGCACCATGGATGATGAATGTGAAATCCGCATCTTTAATAAAGAGAATTTGTCGTAGTATAGGAGGTGAGTTTCGGTCAGCAAAAACCACAATCTTTTGAATGTTGTGGAGTATTTTATACTTGACAAGTCTACCAAGGTCGAATACAGAACACGAGCTACCCAATATATTTATCGAATTTCAGTCAATTAAGAGCATATGTGAATTAATTCTAATTTACAGGTCTCCATGCAGAATGCAGGATGCAATATGGTCTTCATGCAGATTACAATGCAAGTAAATGATGCAAGCATTTTTTAGTTGATTTTCCTGCAATTATAAGATGATGCATGAGAAAAATGAATGATTAAATGCAAAGGTTACGTATGCAGATGATTATTACAAATATGCCCTAAAAAGATCACTTAAATTGAGCAACAGATTATGAATTGAAATCAGAGTTGAATTGAGTACAAAAATATGAACAGTCATCAATTCAAAGCAAAGACATGTAGAGAAAGACATCATCTAACATTAAAATTAATCATATTTAGAATGGTGTCAGTTGAAAAAAATAAACATGCAATGAAGTATATGAAGAAATAAGGATCAAAGCGACACTAAAATCATGTAATTTGGACCTATGATGCTTAAGTTATGAAGAAAATAAGTTTATATATTTATGTAATAAAATATCATATCTACAGTTTCTTTTAAATTTTTCTTTTTGACTGCCCATCAATAAATTTGCTCTATAATACTTTGGTTTTACATAACAAATTAATGGATCTTTTTCTTCTTTATATGAACTCAATTTCATTGAATTCTCATTTTAAATTCTACAACATTGATTGACTCCATTTCTTCACTTTTTAGGTACTAATTGAGACCATTTAGTCTGAGATAAATTGTATTGATAATGGCTTTTTTTACCAACTTTTCCATTCATTTATTCTAGACTTATTAATATTAATTTGCTTATGTTTTGATTTGGAATCAAATATTCCTTGTGTCATTACAATAATCCTTAATTTGGTCCTTAAGGAAAAGATGAGTTCCATGATATTGAAGTACATGTCTCAGGTGATATTTGTTACTAGCTTGAATTTGTAATATTTTGTAAAATACATATGCTTGGGATAAAGAGGATAAATCACAATAAGGATTTAAATTCTTAATACTAATATTAAAAAGATACTTTTTTATAGTCAAAATAAAGGGAATCATATTTTTATTCGGTTCATCTATATCAGTCCCTGGAGGGATTTATTTGCATTTTGTAAAAACCGCCTGGGCCTTTCTGTAATTTCTCCACAACACGTGGGGGCCTTTTTTGTTTCTAGAAACATGTGGGGGCCTCCACGTAAAATTCCCAAGCGCGCACGTGAGGCACGTGCCTGGGGACCAATATGAAAATACCAAAACTTACAGAGTCTTCATTGCAATTTTCTCAAGCCCTCACGTGCTATGCACTCAAGGGGTCCAGGCTCGGGAGGCGTAATTGGCTCAGGACACGTGGCATCTGATGGAGGCTCGGTACGAGGTTCGGTAGACCCGAGCCTGAAGGTTCGGCTGGAGGCTCGAGTTGTCCACGTGTCATCATCTGGTCCGTCCGATCCAGATGATCAGACGGTACCTGTACCATCTTCATTCGTCGTGAGTCACTGGAGGAGGTTGTGCTCCGATGACTTCTATGGAGCTCCACCGTGCTCTGGAAGATCGCCTGATGATCGAGGAAGGTTTGCGAGGGTGTGGCGCTGAAGTTCGGATGATGATGTAGCTCCATCATCATCTGGAGAGGCGAGGCAGGGCTTGGTTATCAGAGAGGAAGCTTGAGACCGGTGAGGCATTGCAGAGTCCGACCACTAAAGTCCTGCGAAGGTTAAATGATAGACGAAGCGTGCACGTGATGTGAGTGAGGTGAGTGGTGGACGTGGAGGTGTGACGTATTCGAAAATGCCTAAGTTAAGAATGTGTTTTTATCGTGAAGTGCGTAAAAATTATGTGTCGTTCGTTGTAGGCGGCAATCGGAAACAGTCAAGAAAATACCATAAATAATTTATTCAATTTTTAATCTCGTGGTTTTATGTTTATTTTACTTGGACAAGTCCCAAGGTCAATCACAAGGAGTCAAAGGAACAACCTAGAATTAAGTCTATCAAAGTTCGTGTTCGGTTCTTGAAGCGGTCTTTTTTTTGGAATTTTTAATGCAATAGAGGGTGCAATATGCAAATTCGACCTATTTTAGGGACTAAAATGTGAATTACGTTCAAAACGATGTCCGAAAAATATGAACTTGACCACAATGCGAATTATGATGAAATGGATGCACTGTAATTTTTTTGGAATTTTTGGATGAACTATGATTTTTTTATGAATTTTTAAATGCAAACAGAATGAATTTCAATATTTTAATTATAATAAATACCAAACCTACTTATTTTCAAGGATCAAAATTATCTAAGATCTATCACAAGGTAATTGATCTCAGAAAAATTCTAAACCTTAAAAATGTGAGATCTAATACCTATTAAAAATTAAACAATGAAATATGCGAAATGATTTTTATAGGGCATAATATGCATGTAAATGCAATTCTTTTTGGGCACAATGTTAAGAATAATTAACTCTACAATATGTGATTTTTTGAGAATTTGTAGAACAATGGTTAATCAACTATGAATTTCAGAGCAAGAAATGGGTAAAATATGCAAATTTCCGCAAAATAATTATTTATTAATTAACCATCAATCACAAAATTACCTAAAATATGTCAAAGCGTAGAGAATCAATTAACAAACATCATGCTGATTTGGATTAATAAAATAATGTAGATAAGATGTTCAAAACAAAAGGGGAACACAAGGGTACAGATGCAATAGATAAATAAAATAATAAATATAAAATACAACTGGGGGGAGTTTGTGTAATTACCGAGAATAGGAGTCCCTTTCAGCAAAATTTCCAGAAGGGCACGTGCGTGGCATGTACCCTTTTGGAGGCAGGGATTGTTCTGCAAAATGGAGAAGGACCGGGGATGCACATGCAAATATTCCAGAATATCACATGCGGGGCATGTGACTTCTGGCAAGGGTGTTTCTCTGATTTGAAATCCTTGCAGGGGCACCGATGCAACGTTCCCCCTCGGCACGTGCCCTGCACGTGAGAGGGGGCCTCGGGCCCGGAGCCCGGCCGACAAGCGGTGGTGAAGCGGCGGAGGGGGAAACTCTCCAGGTGGGGTGGCTCTTGCGACAGTAGAGGAGCGGCACCGCCCTCCTATGGCGGTCGTCGATGAGGAGGGGTGATGCTGCGGTGGTTGTCGAGGGGTGTTGAAGCACCAGACAGATATGGCGGAGGCTGTTGACGACGAAGGTGGCGTAGTCGATTGCGTGGATAGTTGTTGATAGAGGCGGAGGCGTAAGGAAGTCGTCGTTGTGCGCGACCGACACACGGTCGTGAGTCGAAGAAGAACCTCGAGGTCGGAGGCACTGGGCGATGGCGAGAGCGACGGAGGAGAGGCGGATCCTGGTGGTCAAGGTTGTGGCGAGATCGTCGTGCACTTCGCCGATGGCGCAGGGGCGGAGGTCCTAGTAGCGAGAGCGGCGGAGCGGGGCTCCGGTGGCGATGACGTTGACGAGGTGGAGGCGTTGATCGCTTGCGGCGGAGGTCCGGCGAGTGAGGTCGAGGCGGCAGAGAGAGATAGAGAGAGAGAGAGAAAGAGAGAAAGAGGGAGAGAGAGATAACCTGAGGAGGGGCTCGGCGGCGTGAATGGCCGGAGCTGAGCAGCGACGGCGAGGGTATGCTGTGACGAGGGCGATAGCCCTCGGATCACACCGGCGAGGGGGGATTGCTCACGGACTGTCACCACCGGAGAAGGGGAACTTGACAAGTATCGACAGATAGCACCCTCGGATCTCACCGAGGAAGAGGGAGGCGAGGCCGGGCTGTCACCACCGGCTCAGCCTGGAGTTTAAGGGCTATCGATGGATAATCGACGAAGGGGGCGACGCAGTTTGTTTTATAGGGCTTAGGGGAACGCCGGCGATGGTAGGAGGTTTTGGGGGTGCGGTTCCTGATTTGGGGGGATCGGAGATGGATTCGACGAGAGGGGTGTTCGCGGGGTGGCGCGAGATTTGGGGGATTGGATTGGTGGCGGAGGAAATCTTGGAGGAGAGATTTGCGGCGGCGGCGGGGACCGGCGGCCGAATATGGAAGGAGGTCGGTTGGGGAAGATGAGCAGTGACCGTCCGATCGGCCGAGATCGGACGGCCATGATGATGACATGTGGCGGCTGAAGGCATGGGGAGGAGGCGCACGTGCGGAGCACGTGCTTTGGAGGCACGTGCGATGCACGTGCGTCCATTTAATATTTTTTTTTAAAAACGAGTATATAAATACACCAAAAATGGCTGACACGTGGCGGCACCAGGTGCTGCCACGTGTCAGCACCAGATAATTCAGAAAATAAATCGTTTGTAAAATCAAAAATAAATAGTAAATGACCTCGGATTAAAAAGATTTCTTCACAAAAGTTGCTCGTCTCGATGAGATCTACAACTTTTATGAAGACATCAAAATCAAAATCGATCATTTGCACAAAGTGAATTTTTGGGGTATCCTATGTACATAGAATACCTTAATTTTGGGGTTTTGTAATTTTTATGTCATTTTTAAGATCAGATAAAAATCTGAAAAATTATGTTAAAATCAAAGATAAATAAAGACACCTTAATATATTTTTTTGGATTTTTATTAATAGGTTAAATAAGTATATAAAATAATAGGTCAGAAACCGCTAAAATACACAATATATAAAAGAGGCCCAAAACCCAACATTCACATATGAGCTCCGATTCACTTGAACTTGGTCTTGTTTTGAAGGTAATTAAATGTATATTAGTTCAAAGTGAGTAGGATTAAATCGGACACTGGATGAGGAAGATATGAGGTTTTTAGTCCGGAAATCTTGAAACTAGGGTTTGGGTTTTTTGTTCCACTTATTTGGGTTAGTTATTTTTTTGTATTTTTCCTTTATTCTTGTTAGTGATATCTACACAGTGGAGGTAGTTTTGGGTTATTCGGAGTTAGCATGAAAGAGTTAAAAATCTGGGAAGTTAGGCTATTTATCGGTCAACTTGGCTTGGATTTTTGGCTTCTTATTTTGTGCAGAAATTTATGCTAAAATGCAATTCTTATGAAATCATGCATGAATGCTAATTATGCAGAATAGACGCTAACATGCTGTTGATTTTAAGGGATTTGAGCTTAATAAATGAGATTTAGAGTGATGAATTCGAGATTCATCATCCCCCTATACTTAAAGCATGATCGTCCCTGAACATTAAACAGAAATGCCATGAAGTGAAATGAGATTGGGTTCCATACCAAGACCATGAGCTGAAGGTGAAAATGAATCTAGACTCAACCTTTGGATTAATAGTGTGTCGGAACTTCTGTGAGACCTAGAATTTTAAAATCAACAGCCCTTAAGTTCTACATATCATTGCTTACAGTTTCGGCTCAGAAATCATCTTAGATCAATCCTCTTCCCAAAGCATACCCTATGAACATTGAATAACCGACTCTTGTGTGTGAAAGGTTTTAGCTCTTCCCTCTCAGAATGCCGGACTACAGTATAAACCTCCTCTCGAATAACTCGTCCTCGGGGAGTCAGGTATTTCCTTCTAAGGTCTGTCGCGCTGTGTTCACAATCGAATAGGGGGGAGAAGTTAGAAGAATGAGAAAAGAACTGGAGGGTGACCAGTGTAGTCATCTCTCCTTGTGAAGATGGCCAGTGTAGCCGAGTCTCCACCAAGATCTGTAGGTTTCTTGAAGCTTGGACCTTTTTTGTCAGATTTTATTTGGTAGTTGCTTCTTTGTATTTGGAATTTTTGGTGGTTCTGCTTGGATCTTGTTTTGGCCCTACGGATATAGAATCTTTTGTTTCCGTACATTTTTTTGGGGTCATAGAAAAAATTGTGCACAGCCGTCCATCCCTTTTCCGAAGCTTTATTTCAACCCGTACTCCGGTCTTTAGATTTCCACGCTACCAGAAAAGAAACTTACACGGTCTTCCAACATCCCGTTTGAGTTGAGCTAAGTGCATAATGCGAGAGTACAAATTGATTCCTTATTCTAGTGTTGTACCCAGAATGAAGAGACCAGGTTAGACACAGACCTGAAAACTCTGTGCATTGTTATGTGGAACTCAAAGAATTAAGTCACAGACCTGAAAACTCTAAAATCCTATTTCTCGGTGAAGTCCTCTGAAAGTTAGGTTGATTAAGGTTAAGTCCAGACCACTCTCGGTTTCGGCTCATAACTCGGTTCAGAGCTCAAAGACTTTTCACATATGCAAATGCAATGCTTGATGAAGTGCAGGTGTGAAATGCATACAAAATTTTTTTATGCAAAAATGAATAAGAAGCCTTTTTTTTCAAAAATTTTGGGCATAGTCAGTGTTAGTAGCAAATCCTTTTTTTTGAATTAATACCCACCCCGTAAATACATATAGACTTATGCGCAAGTACGAGGTATGGCTAAAATATATACATAGTATATATACAGACCCCCCTGTACTTAGCGAGTGCTGTGTCCTCAGAGTACAAGAAGCGTAATGAAGACATAGCTCGGGCTAAGCGTAAGAGAGTAAAATTATACAATGGTTCGCCCCCCTATACTTAGATTGTGAATAGTCTAAGTATAGATAAAGAACGCACAAAGAGGTGGTTGGGATATGTAAATGAGGAGAGTATATACAGATGGGTGGCGGTTCCCCCTATACTTAGGCTCTGGCAGCCTAAGTATAAAAGAAGGATGGATATGGAGCGATCAGAAGATAGGAGTGGCATGAGGAAAAAAATGGTATATACAGATGGCATCGGTCTCCCCTATACTTAGGCCTTGGCCTAAGTAGAGGAAGAAGTTGTACAAGAAGACCGATGTGGTCGGGAGGGAGGGTGGGTAGCCGATGATTAAGGCGGTTTTCGGCTAATTTTCTTGTGAGCCAGCGGTGGGAGATCGTAATGATGAGACGGAGATGAAGCATATGATTCCCCACCATTATCAGTGTCATCCTCAGAAAAATCATGATGGATAGTAGATGAAATATTTGAGTCATATGAAAGGTAGCCATCATTAGAGTTATCCTCAGAGAAATAGTATTTGAAAGTGGGCATACTCCAAACATTCATGTCTTTTTGTTCCTTCAATTGTTTCCTCAAAATTCGTTCCTTTTTAAGATCAATCGATTTTTCCTCAGATGAATCTTCAGATGCCCCAGTCTCAGTCAGCTCATAAGATATAATTCCAGTGTACTTGTGGAAGGTAGGAGCATCAGCTTTGGATGAGTAATAATTAGGAACAGGAGTTGTCCAACGAGAATCGAATTTTGGATCCTTGCGAAGATATGGCTTTAGAGCTGCCGTACAGACTTCACTCATGTAGACTACTTTTTCTGGACCTGATGAGGGATCATCGACTGATTCCTCTTACGAAGAGTCAAATCTAACTCTCTTTTTCTTGTTTCGTGAAGCTGTCGGTTCACTTGAGTATCCAGATGAGTAGCCATTATTGTTCTTCTCCTTGGTCGGTGTTTGGGCTGCAAATTTGTTCTTAGTCTCCTGGATGTTGGTGCATTCTCGATTTGGGAGGATTTGGTCAAGATAATCAGAGTATGTTGCTCCAGGGTGCGACCATGCATATGTCTCAGGATCGTAGTAGAAGAATTTGTCTATTTTGAGATCCACGGAAATTGAAATACTGGGGAGAGTCTCTGCATGTTCATTCTCAATTGATTTGTTATTGGAGCATTCCTGTGTCAAGTTGATGTAATCTATGTAGTCAGCATAGGTTGACCCAGGGTGTGACCATGCATAAGTCTCCGGATCATAAGATTCGTATGCTCGATTTTCTATGGAGAGTACGGCTGGGAATGGAGCAGGGGGGAGATTCTCTAAACCAATGGTCTCAACAACAACCGCTATCTCAGGTGTCGTAGCGGGGTAGGGCTCTTCTACCTCTTTAGGTTTGCGGTTGTTGGGGACTTTATGAGTTGCCTCATAAAATCGTGTTTCTTCAAAGACTGTGTCAACTCGAAATGCTTCCAATGCCGTAAAATTTAGTTACCGAGTCTCACAATCAATAATTACCTTAGACAATACTAAGAATGGTTTTCCAAGAATAATTGGAGACTGGGTGAACTCTCCTTGATGCTCAATATCAATGATCGTGAATTCCATTTTGAGCGGAGCACCTTGGAATATCATGATGATAGAAATGATTCCTCTCAGCTATTTTATTGATCGGTCCGCCAATTGAACAATCTCTCGTATTTTCCTGATCGGCCCGAGTTTGAGTTCGTGGAATACATAGGTCGGGAGGATATCGATCGGTGAATCATCATCAATTCGGGTATGGGTGAAAATTGTGTTTTTGATTTCACAGTCAAATCTGGGCAACCGCTTTACTATGCGGCTCTTGGTTTTTCTCCTCAACACCAAGGAGGAGGCCATTGACAAGATATGTCTTTCGGTTTTTGTTCTAATCCGTCCCGACTTTTTGACGATTGATCTGTCCATTAAAAATTTCTTAAGGTCGGAGAAGTGTTCAATGGCCTTTATAATGGGAAGTTCAAAAATCAAATGTTTTTCTAGTGCTTCCCATAAAGCAGGATCCAAATTCCTCAAGTCTTCTTCAGATTCAATTTTTATGAGATTTTCTGGATTTTCGATTTTTTTTGGTATTTTTGAATATTCCCATTTTTTGGTATTTTCTGTGTGGTGTGGTGATGTGGTGTGTTCCTCAGATGAGCAGGGACTTTGATGTGCAGAGTAAAGGTTAGGGGCATAATCATTTCTAGGGGAATAATGAGCGGAAGTGTTGATGTTTGAATTATCCCTAGGTCTTTGAATATCCTCAAAATTTTCATCATGGGATCCAATCATTTCCTCATTTAGTTTTATACCCGATCCACCATAGAATGAGATTACTCGGTCGGCAAATTTTTGAAATCTATCCTCCATCAATTCAAATCTTGTTTTTATCCTCGAAAATTATCCTCACAATTTTGTTCATGATCAATCATGGGAGCACTCGGATTTTGTTCAATGATTCTGTCTTCCATTTTCTGTACGCACGGAGAGGAGAATTTCTTGGAATATCCATTATAGGATCATTTCTTGAAAATTTCTCCTCAAAACTTATGGAAGGAGGCTGCTCATATGGTACAGGCATGTGTATTTGATCTGAGTAGCGTTCAGTCCTTGATCATGATTGGTCAGATCTTGATATTGTGGAGTCAGCATACAGGGTTTATATGTGTCTCGGAGGTTCGTCCAGTCCTCTGTATGGGTTTCATGTCTGACGAGGGGTCTGTCGTGGTCAATCCAACGCTGATGATCATTCAGTGTGTGTCTTTCCATCTGGGTTTGGTTTCTCTGCCAGACATGAGATTCGAAGGGATTTTGATTTTGAAATATTTCATTGGCGAGAAACTGAGAATAAGGCGGTTCAGTCCAAGATGGTAAGTGGTCATTTCCGATTGGATGATTTGAGTAAGGATTCAATGAGGTGGCCGAATTCATTTGCGATTCAAAGTTTCCCACAAATGTTGGAGGATTATTGAAAGAAGAGGATGCAGTTGATTTGGGCCTAACCGAGACAGATTTATTTTCATAGTGATGTTCGGTCATTTTTGAAGAAGTTGCAAGAAATGATGGGTTGGATCTGAAATTTGGAAAAAGTTCCATGACGGGATTAAAATCAAGAGATGCGAGAGATGATTGTATGGGATAGAAATTTTATCAAATGTGCGGTTGTTGATCTTCGATATCAGTTCACGCACGCCAATACAAACACAAATCAAACCCCGGATTCACCAACTCACACAATGAAGCCGTAAGAGTTCCGCTATTATCTTTTCAATTTTAGTTGGTGATAAATCAATCTTGGCAAAAAATTAGCGAGCTGTTAGGTGTAGGAGGTTGGCTCTAACCTTAAGTGTCGTCTCTCGTTCACTCAGAAGAATAAAATCATCCAAGGTCGGGGTTGCTCTCCCGCAAAAATTCTTGATTTTATGGGTTTTTAAGATCGGCTATTTTTTAGCAGTCCTAATTTTATTTCGGTGATCACTGAAGAATTTAAGTGAGAAAAAATACACGTCTACCATCCAGTCCCAATTTCCTTTTCAAATTATGTGATAAAACAAGAGGGAGAAAGTCGGGAAAAGCCGATGCACATGGAAAACTATGATGAATGCTCAGTTAGAAGACTTATAGTGAATCCTCGCAATCTCCATGTGGGATGCTAGACAGAATTTAAAAAATTATTCTAAATGAAATGCAAGCCGATGAAAAACCGCACCTAAGCAGAAAGTTCTATTAGCAGGAAGAATTGATTTAAATTTTGGCTAAATTGAACGATCTATGTGCGTCTCAATTAAAGTGCAGTGTGGCCTTAAGATCCTATGAGCACAAGCAAAAATATAAATGCTCTTAGATCCGTATGTGCAGGTCTATCCTAATCGCCACTCAAGTCGGGCCCCACCCTCACCAGAGAGTGAAACAACCCACGACACACCACATAATAAAGTCAGAGGTCTTTCTACACACGCGAGAGTCCAAACGAACACCGCTATAAATAAGCAATAAATTACAAAAATTTAGAAATTGCAGGAATTAAAACCTAGACTTTACGCTCTCTCACGACTCGACTCGATCTTAAATTAATTGCGGTTTTTGCAAAAGTCGGTGAAGTTGCGTCGGTTTTTGAAAAATCGCTCCACATACAAAGTACCTCGTAAGAAAAATAAGAGAGAAAATGTAAGAGAGTGACTCAAAAATATATGAAAAATAAGTGCTGAAAATAAATTGCAGAAAAAATGAAATTCACAATGCGAAATTCGGGGGTCAGACTACCCGAATGCGGAAAATCGAACAAAAATTTTCAAGACAAAATCTAAGCCGTTTGCCTCCCCGGCAACGGCGCCATCTGACGTATCCGAAAATGCCTAAATTAAGAATGTGTTTTTATCGTGAAGTGCGTAAAAATTATGTGTCGTTCGTTGTAGGCAGCAATCGGAAACGGTCAAGAAAATACCACAAATAATTTATTCAATTTTTAATCTCGTGGTTTTATGTTTATTTTACTTGGGCAAGTCCCAAGGTCGATCACAAGGAGGCAAAGAAACAACCTAGAATTAATTCTATCAAAGTTGGTGTTCGGTTCTTGAAGCGGTCCTTTTTTGGAATTTTTAATGCAATAGAGGGTGCAATATGCAAATTCGGCCTATTTTAGGGACTAAAATGTGAATTACGTTCAAACGATGTCCGAAAAATATGAACTTGACCACAATGTGAATTATGATCAAATGGATGCACTGTAATTTTTTTGGAATTTTTGGATGAAATATGAATTTTTTATGAATTTTTAAACGCAAACAGAATGAATTTCAATATTTTAATTATAATAAATATCAAACGTACTTATTTTCAAGGATCAAAATTATCTAAGATCTATCACAAGGTAATTGATCTTAGAAAAATTCTAAACCTTAAAAATTTTAGATCTAATACGTATTAAAAAGTAAACAATGAAATATGCCAAATGATTTTTATAGGGCATAATATGCATGTAAATGCAATTCTTTTTAGGCACAATGTTAAGAATAATTAACTCTACAATATATGATTTTTCGAGAATTTTTAGAGCAATGGTTAATCAACTATGAATTTCAGAGCAAGAAATGGGTAAAATATGAAAATTTTCGCAAAATAATTATTTATTAATTAACCATCAATCACAAAATTACGTAAAATATGTCAAAGCGTTAGAGAATCAATTAACAAACATCATGCTATTTTTGGATTAATAAAATAATGTAGATAAGTTGTTCAAAACAAAAGGGGAACACAGGGGTACAGATGTAATAGATAAATAAAATAATAAATATAAAATGCAACTGGGGGGGTTTGTGTAATTACCAAGAATAGGAGGCCCTTTCAGCAAAATTTCCAGAAGGGCACGTGCGTGGCACGTGCCCTTTTGGAGGCAGGGATTGTTCTGCAAAATGGAGAAGGACCGGGGGTGCACATGAAAATATTCCAGAATATCACACGCGGGGCATGTGACTTCTGGCAAGGGTGTTTCTCTGATTTGAAATCCTTGTAGGGGCACCGATGCAACGTTCCCCCTCTGCACGTGCCCTGCACGTGAGAGGGCGCCTCGGGCCCGGAGCCCGGCCGACGAGCGGTGGCGAAGCGGCGGAGGGGGAAACTCTCCAGGTGGGGTGGCTCTTGCGACAGTAGAGGAGCGGCACCGCCCTCCTATGATGGTCGTCGATGAGGAGGGGTGATGTTGCGATGGTTGTCGAGGTGTGTTGAAGCACCAGGCGGATATGGCGGAGGCTGTTGATGACGAAGGTGGCGTAGTCGATTGCGTGGATAGTTGTTGATAGAGGCGGAGGCGTAAGGAAGTCGTCGTTGTACGCGGCCGACACACGGCCGTGAGTCGGAGAAGAAACTCGAGGTCGGAGGCACTGAGCGATGGCGAGAGCGACGGAGGAGAGGCGGAGCCTGGTGGTCAAGGCTGTAGCGAGGTCGTCGTGCACTTCGCCGATGGCGCAGGGGCGGAGGTCCTGGTAGCAAGAGCGGCGGAGCGGGGCTCCGGTGGCGATGACGTTGACGAGGTGGAGGCGTTGATCGCTTGCGGCGGAGGTCCGGCGAGTGAGGTCGAGGCGGCGGAGAGAGATAGAGAGAGAGGGAGAGAGAGAGAGAAAGAGAAAGAGGGAGAGAGAGGGAGAGAGAGATAACCTGAGGAGGGGCTCGACGGCGTGAATGGCCGGAGCTGAGCAGCGACGGTGAGGGTATGCTGCGACGAGGGAGGTAGCCCTCGAATCACGCCGGTGAGGGGGGATTGCTCACGGACTTTCACCACCGGAGAAGGGGCACTCGACGAGGATCGGCGGATAGCATCCTCGGATCTCACCGAGGATGAGGGAGGCGAGGCCGGGCTGTCACCATCGACTCAGCCTGGAGTTTAAGGGCTATCGGCGGATAATCGATGAAGGGGGTGGCGCAGTTCGTTTTATAGGGCTTAGGGGAACGCCGGCGATGGTAGGAGGTTTTGGGGGTGCGGTTCCTGATTTGGGGGGATCGGAGATGGATTCGACGAGAGGGGTGTTCGCGGGGCGGCGCGAGATTTGGGGGATTGGATTGGCGGCGGAGGAAATCTTGGAGGAGAGATTCGCGGCGGTGGCGGGGACCGGCGGCCGAATATGGAAGGAGGTGGGTTGGGGAAGACGAGCAGTGACCGTCCGATCGGCCGAGATCGGACGGCCATGATGATGACATGTGGCGGCTGAAGGCATGGGGAGGAGGCGCACGTGCGGAGCACGTGCTTTGGAGGCACGTGCGATGCACGTGCGTCCATTTAATATTTTTTTAATAAAATGAGTATATAAATACACCAAAAATGGCTAACACGTGGCGGCACCAGGTGCTGCCACGTGTCAGCACCAGATAATTCAGAAAATAAATCGTTTGTAAAATCAAAAATAAATAATAAATGACCTCGGATTAAAAAGGTTTTCTTCACAAACATTCCTCGTCTCGATTAGATCTACAACTTTCATGAAGACATTAAAATCAAAATCGATCATTTGCACAAAGTGAATTTTGGGGTATCCTATGTACATAGAATACCTTAGTTTTGGGGTTTTGTAATTTTTATGTCATTTTTAAGATCAGATAAAAATCTGAAAAATTATGTTAAAATCAAAGATAAAGAAAGACACCTTAATATATTTTTTTGGATTTTTATTAATAGGTTAAATAACTATATAAAATAATAGGTCAGAAACCGCTAAAATACACAATATACAAAAGAGGCCCAAAACCCAACTTTCACATATGAGCTTCGATTCACTTGAACTTGGTCTTGTTTTGAAGGTAATTGAATGTATATTAGTTCAAAAGTGAGTAGGATTAAATCGGACACTGGATGAGGAAGATATGAGGTTTTTAGTCCGGAAATCCTGAAACTAGGGTTTGGGTTTTTGGTCCACTTATTTGGGTTAGTTATTTTTTTTGTATTTTTCCTTTATTCTTGTTAGTGATATCTACACAGTGGAGGTAGTTTTGGGTTATTCTGAGTTAGCATGAAAGAGTTAAAAATATGGGAAGTTAGGCTATTTACAGGTCAATTTGACTTGGATTTTTGGCTTCTTATTTTGTACAGAAATTTATGCTAAAATGCAATTCTTATGAAATCATGCATGAATGCTAATTATGCAGAATAGATGCTAACATGCTGTTGATTTTAAGGGATTTGAGCTTAATAAATGAGATTTAGAGTGATGAATTCGAGATTCATCAAGGTGACCGGAGTGGTGGCCAAGGCTTTCTTCTCCGATAGAGCAGGGGAGAAGGTGGTTCGGAGCAGGGGAGGTTGTGGAGAAGGGAAGGTGTTGTGCTAGGGGGTTGGCGTGAATGAGGGTGACTTAGAGGAGCTCAGGGAAAGGTATAATGGTGGTGGAAGTGCGTGATTGCATCGAGATATTTAGACGAAATAGAGGAAAAGGTGAAGAGGAGGATACCTCATCGTAGATAGGTAGATGGCAGAGGTAGCGGCTTGTGCTGGGCTTCGAGGAGGTCCGGGGTTATCGCTCTGACTCGGGCAGCCTCTCCGAGGAGCTCAGCTACCACCGATGATGGCGGAGCTAACATGGAGAGGCGCCATGGATCTTACCGAGGCTTTGGATCATCATCCCCTTGACTCTACCCCCCGCTATCACCGGAGGGCGGAAAGTGCTGGGTCGAAGGTCCTTGGATTGGTGGATGGGTTGCTCGGAGGCAGAGGGGTGATCTTATAGGAGGGAGTGGTCGGGAGTTACGAGGTGGTGAGGCATTTTTGAAAGGTCATCTTGATGCGTGGGAGTGAAGGCGAGGTGCATTACTGACTGCGCGAGGAAGAGGGAGGTAACAGCTATGGGGAGGGGTTGTTAGAATGGGAGGAACGTGGCTGGAGTGCCGCCTAAAAATGGAAGGGGTGAAGGGAAGCAAGGCGTAATGCCTGGGAGGGGGATGATCTAGCCATTGGATCTCACGATCCAACGGTTAGGATGGGAACACGGTAGAAGGGAGGAGATTAGATTAGGGATTAGATCGAGTGACAGGGAATCAATGGAAGTGGGCAGTTTTGATGGGGATTGGATCTCATCCAATGGTGGGAGTGGGCGAATGGCGTGGAGCCATAATAGCCGTCGTATGAAATGAAGATCCCGCGGTTGTGAGTGAGGCACGATGGGGCGGTCGAGATTCAATCTGGGTGATGATCGAACGGCTGTGGAAGGCGGTAGGAGGAACAGTGGAGATGGGAGGAGGAGTAGGGGGATCGGACGACTATGGAAGGTGGTAGGTGGTAGAGGAGGCGGGCCACTTGGGCGGTCAGGAGGGCACCATGTGGCCTAATCCAAAAATTAGAAATAGAAAAATAAAGAAAAGTACAAAAGAATTAATTAGAAGTAAAATAAGGAAAAAGTCAAAACATGAAAGTTGTAGATCTCGATGAAATCTACAAGGTTCATATTGGACAAAAAGCCAAAAGAGGTCATTTGTACAAAAAGTATTTTGGGGGGTATTTTTAAATGGTTAAAAAGATTGATTTGGGGGTTTGAGTTGTTTTTGTATTTTTAATTCTTTTAAGGGTTAGGAAAATTACAGACAATTAATTAACCTAATTTTTAGGGGTTTCTAATAATAAAATATTATAAAGTAATTAAGTACAATAATTACAGGTTAAATATACATAATATATTACACGGTAAAATGAATGAATTATTAGTAAAATTTATTGGATTGTTTAAGCTAGAGGGTTTAATTAGTGATTTTTAGCATGATGAATACGATATTAAGCATACCCCTATACTTAAATCATGCTCATCCTCGAGCATCTAAAGTATGAAGGAGTCAGATTAATTCCTGACAATGCAAGTAAAGATTTCAAGGCTCAATCTTTCGAAGACCCTCAATTTAAGAGACCCTAAATTTTTAGGTTTATCCATGCCCTAATCAGAAGGAATCCAACTTCTATAATTATCAGACGCTCTTTTTGCACATATAATATAAAGATATGAAATTTGGCGTACTGCCATGAGAGTCGAGTCAAGACATCACTCGAAGTTTCAATCCAAGAGACTCTCCTCTAGACCTAATCCTCAACACTAGGGAATAAGTCTATTCTTGCTTCAGTCAACTGTCTCATTAGTTCATCAGACTTGAAGTATAGATGGACGACCAGATGATGGAGTTTATAAGATTGTGTTTATTTTTCTCTCCCTCACATTGGAACAAGGGGCCTCTTGAGCACCTTTTTACTTAACACAAGTAGATTTTTAGCTTGTTGATCAATGTGCCTGTCAAGGGAGTTGGAGTCATCTGCACTTGTTTTTCTGGGAGAACAACAGAGTGTTTCTTTTTTGAGTATCTAAGGTACCTTCGACACCCAGACTTGTAGCATTTACGATGCAGAGCTCTTTTTTTGGTGTCAGCCTGACTCCTTGGTCCTAATTAGCGCGTGGTCCAAGTGGACACTTTGAAAATATTTGGGAGAGCTCGCCATTGGTGAAAGCTCATTTGTAATTTGTCTTTTGGAGGATAGATCTTTTTTTGGACATTTCTTTCATTTCGTTTGTTTGGCTAGCTCCAATGCTTTTACCAAAAGTTGGCGCACGCTGATCAATAATTAACATTAAGTTTCATCTCACCCTAGCATCTAGGTAAATATCAAAGATAGCACATGAACTTGTTCACATAATGGCTAAAGTTTTGCTTACACTCAGGTTTCTTGAAGCCTTCATTAAATTTATCTCATCCTCGAACATCATTAGATCGGGTCTAAACTCAAATCTCTAATCATAGTTCCTCAAGTGATAACTCAACTCATCTCATCAATCATGCGGTTGTGAAAGTCAAGTGCTGGTCGTATTCTTTAGAGAGTAGAGATGAAGAGTGCAATATAACGCTCAAATCTTTCTAACTAGGGAAGTGTGGATAATTAAGTTTTAAAAATCCTAATGATGAAGGCATGTTAACTCAGATTCTCAAGATCACAAAAATCAAGTGTCCTCAAAATCCTCAAGCCTTGAATGAATGTGAATGTGACAGGAATATACCAACTCCTTAGTTAGTGATGTTTGTGTGATTTTTGGCTTTTGAATATTTTTATGAATTTTCATTTTTATTTTTTTGAGAGGCAATGACTGGCCTAGACTCATATGAATAGAAGTATCTACTCTCAACCAGTATGGTTGTAAGTACAAGCTGCTAGACGGACCCGTGTTCCTTAAGGACGGAGCCGTATACAATGTCCTCTAAACCACCCACTATGCTAAGGGAGACTGAAGTTCCCTTACCGAAATTAGCTACTAAGCCTAGTAGTCAAAGTCTCATACAAAGAAAGGTTTTTAATTTTTCAAATTTTTATGGAGTTTTTTTAAAATGGTTTATTTACAGAAATTTAATCCCTTAATTTTTAAGAAAAATATTTTTACAGGATTTTTACAAAACTCAGATCACAAGATTACTTAAACCAAACCGAAAAAGATTTTTCAAAAAGTTTAAAACTACGAGCTATGGCTAAAGTAAATATACAGTAATATATAGTATATCCCCCTATACTTAACTTTTGTTATATCCTCATAGCACAAGTGATATGAAGCCATGGCTCAGTTAAATATAGGGTGATACATCGGAATTGAGGAGGAGGGTCTCCTATACTTAGGTAAAAAATTGTCCTAGTACAAGAAGACAGATCGCGCGATGGATGAAAAATTGGGTTCCCCAATATTTAGGCTAAAAATAACCTAAGTAAAGGCTCTGAATTAGGGGGGTCTGGGAGGAGTATCTATACATGGATATGAAGAAGGGAGGGGAGGTTAGGGATGTGTATTTTTTTACAGATGCAGAAACGGTGCCATTTAATGAATGTGAAATCTGCCTCTTTAATAAAGGGAAATTGTCGTAGTATAGGAGATAGGTTTTGGTCAGTAAAAACCACAATCTTGTAAATGTTGTGGAGTATTATGCATGGCAAGTCTTCCAAGGTCGAATACAGGGACACAAGCTACTCTATATATTTATCGAATTTCAGTCAATTAAGAGCATGTGTGAATTGATTCTAATTTATAGGTCTCCATGCAGAATGCAGGATGCAATATGATCTTCATGCAGATTACAATGTAATTAAATGATGCAAATGCGTAGGCCCTATTTGTAATATGAAAAACCCGCATAGGCCCTTCTATAATTTCTCCACTACGTAGGTGGCCTTTTTGTAATTTCCAAAAGCATGCGGGCGCCTCCACGTAAAATACCCAAGCACGCCCGTGAGGCACGTGCCTAGGGACCTATATGCAAATACCACACTTCCAGGCTCTTCATTGCAATTTTCCTAGGCCCTTACATGCCATGCACGCGAGGGGAATAGGCTCGAGAGGTACAGCTAGCTCGAGACACGCAGCATATGATGGAGGCTAGATGCGAGGTTCGGTAGACCCAAGCGTGGAGGTTCGGATGGAGGTTGGGTTATCCACGTGTCATCATCTGGTTCATCTAATCTAGATGATCGGATGGAACCTGTGCCATTTTCATCCACCGTGAGTCACTAAAGGAGGATGCGCTCCAGTGACTTCTATGGAACTCCACTGTGCTCTAGAAGCTCGCCTGGTGATCGAGCAAGGTTCGTGAGGGCTTGGCATTGAAGCTCGGATGGCGGCGTAGCTCCATCGTCATCTAGAGAGGCGATGCAAAGCTTGGTTATCGGAGAGGAAGCTTGAGACCGGTGAGGCGTTGCAGAGTCTGGCTATTGAAGTCCTGTGAAGGTTAAACGATAGTCGAAGCGTGTGTGTGATGTGAGTGAGGTGAGTGGTGGTCGTGGAGGTGACGAGAGTGCTGTCCAGGGATTTCTTCTCCGGCGGAGGAGGGGAAAAGGTGGTTCGGAGCGAGGGAGGTTGTGGAGAAGGAAAGGTGTTGCGTTAGGGTTCGGCGTGAATGAGGGTGAGTTGACAGAGCTCAGGGGATGGTCTAATGGTGGTGGAAGTGCATGATTGTGTCAGGATATTTAGGCAAAATAGAGGAAAAAGTGAATAGGAGGATACCTCGTTCGAGATGGGTAGTTGACGGAGGTAGCAGCTTGTGTTGGGCTTTGAGGAGGCCTGGGGTCGTCTCTCAAACTCGGGCAGCCACTTTGAAGAGCTCAGCTACCACCAGTTATGGCAGAACTAACATGGCAGGGCACCATGGATCTTACGGGGGATTTGGGTCGTCATCGCCTCGACTCTGCCCTCCGCTGTCACCGGAGGGCAGAGGGAGCTGGCCGAAGGTCCTTGGATTGGTGGATGGGTTGCTCAGAGGTGGAGGGGGGTGATCTTATAGAAGGGGGTGACCGGGAGTTACGAGGTGGCGAGGCATTTTGAAAGGTCATCTTGATGTATGGGAGTGAAGGCGAGGTGCATTACTGGCTGCGCGAGGAAGAGGGAGGCAAAGACTATGGGGAGAAGCCGTTGGAATGGGAGGAGAGTGGCTGGAGTGCTAGCTAAAAATGGAAGGGGGAGAAGGGCAACAGGGTGTAAAGCCTGGTAGGGGCGTTGTGAGGTAAGGGGATGATCTAGGTAATGGACGATGATCTAGCCCTTGGATCTCACGTTCCAACGGCTAGGATGGGAGTACGGGCAGATGGAGGAGATTAGATTAGGGATTAGATCGAGTGGCTAGGAATCAGTGGAAGAGGGATGTTCTGATGGGGATTGGATCTTATCCAACGGTGGGAGTGGGCGAATGACGTGGAGCCATAATAGCCATCGGATGTAATGAAGATGTTGCAGTTGTGAATGAGGTGCAATGGATCGGTTGAGATGCGATCTGGGCGATGATCGGACGGTTGTGGAAGGTGGTAGGAGGAACGGTGGAGATGGGACGAGGAGTAGGGGGATCGGACGGCTGTGGAAGGTGGTGGGTGGCAGAGGAGAGGTTGGCCATATGGGCGGCCAGGAGGGGGCCACGTGGCCCAATCAGAAAAATCAGAAATAGAAAAATAAAGAAAAATATAAATGAATTAGCTAGAAGCAAAATTAGGAAAAAAGCCAAAACGTAAAATTTGTAGATCTTGATAAGATCTACAAGGCTCATGTTGGATAAAAAGTCAAAAGAGGTCATTTGTACAAAAAAAATATTTTTGGGGGTATATTTAAAGGGTTAAAAAGACCGATTTTTGGGTTTGAGTTGTTTTGTATTTTTTAGCTCTTTTAAGGGTTAGGAAATAATAGACAATTAATTAACCTAATTTTTAGAGATTTTTAATAATAAAATAATTACAAAATAATTATGCACAATAATTATAGATTAAATATACACAATATATTACACGATAAAATGAATGAATTATTAGTGAAATTTATTGAACTATTTAAGATAGGGGGTTTAATTAGTGATTTTTAGCATGATGAATATGAGATTCATCGATGGCCTTATATTCTGACTCAACACTTGATCTGGCAACCACAATCTACTTCTTTCTCTTCCATAAAACATGAGAATTCCCTATGAACACAACAAAGCTTGATGTAGACTTCATATCCTTTGGACACCCATCATAATCTGCATCTGCACATGTTATAACTGAGAGAGATGTACCTCTGCTAAAAAGAAGTCTCGTATCAGGTGAAGTCTTCAGATATCTCATAATCATATGAACTGCATCCATATGTGTTTGTCTATGCTGCTCCATAAACTGACTCACTTTGCTCACGACAAAGGATATGTTGGTCATATTAATAGTCACATGCTTGCCAACGAGCTCTCTGTACCTCCTCTTGTCGACCTCCTCAGTATCATCACCATAGAGCTTCATGCTCGGATCAATAGGAATAGTGTCAAGTCTACAATCTGGCATGCCTGTCTATAAAAGAATATTTGTAATGTACTTCCTCTGGGTCATCACAAGACCTAACTGGTTCCTAGCAGACTTCAGTCGAAGGAAGTAATGTAGATGTCCAAGGTCCTTGGTCGCAAACTATTGACCAAGGAAGTCCTTAGTACCCTGAATGCCCTGTTTGTCATCCCCTGTAACAATAATGTCATCAACATAAACAAGAATGACAATAGTACCTCTCTGGGTCCTCTACACAAACAAGGAGTGATCGTCATTCGATCTCACAAAACCCTGCTGCTCTATCAAGTCCGAGAGCTTCTGGAACCATTCTATTGAACTCTACTTAAGGCCATAGATAGCCTTGTGTAGCCTGCAAACCTTCTGACACCCCCTCAGCGACAAACCTAGGTGACTGCTGCATGTAGACCTCCTCCCGTAAATCACCATAGAGGAAGGAATTCTTCACATCAAAGCTGATACAGGGGCCAATCTTATATCACAGCAATAGAAAGTAGAACACGTAGAGTAGAATGTCTGGAAACCAGAGAGAGTATCCTGATAGTCCACCCCATATGTCTAGGTGAACCCATGTGCCACAAATCTCTCCTTATAGCGATCCACACTACCATCCACACGGTGTTTCACATTGAACATCCATTTGCATCCCACAATAGACGCATCGACTGGAGCAGAAACAAGACTCCATGTACCACGTGACTGTAACACAACCATCTCCTCCTCCATAGATAACCTTTACTGATTGTCCTTTAGAGCCTCCTGATATGTCCATAGTACTTCCACAACAGATAATTCCAAGGTAAACCTTCTAAAATCCTCTGACAGCCTGCTCAAGGAAACTTGGACTGCAAGAGGATTAGTAGCACACTTCGTTTCGACTTTCGCAAAGCAATCGGTACATCAAGATCATCTGCCAAGTCTGTGACCTGTAAGTTACCCTCTTGAAAAGGCACTTCCTCATCCTATATGGAATCATGTTGCATAGACAACTCAGTGGTTCCATCAGTAGACACAATGTGCTTAGTACATACCTGAGGCGTGCTAGATGATGGGCAAGACCTATGAGCATGGGGAACCGAGCGAGGCCTACGAGGAAAAACACATGGCAAAAATCGAGTCAGGGTAGAAGGTGGAGCCACTTGAAGGATATGGAGGAATACTCAAGTGCATCACAGAAGTGTGAACATCGTATCATATATGATGAAGAACGACTAGTCGAACTAGTTGTTCCATGCAGCAGAATTTAAAAAAATTAAGTGATGAAACCACATGATGCAAGAACGATTCTCGTATCATTTCATCTAAACAACATCAATTATATAGAAATACTTCTTGAAGCATGGTTGATCGAGTCTATATGAAAAAGACCTCCTGTCTCCAGTCCGATCTTCGGGGAAGACGCTTGCGAGCGCGGGGATGAACCACGTGATCCTCGCAATCCAAGATGTTAAATCCAAGCGTGGAACTCCTGATATCATCGCATGAGATCAAATGCCTTCTTCATGAGATAAACACGCCGAAGAAGATGGAGAACCAAGAGTCGTTGAAGCGGCGTCACAACGACGAGTCGACGAGGAGGATGCCTTCTTCTTCTTCTCTAAAGGTGGACGGCCACCAATATGAGAGAGAGAGGAAGAGAGGACGTGTGAAGTAGATGAAGGAGAGAGAGAGCTTGAGATGCTTGTACTTGTTGTTGTAACCCTAGAGAGCATGGAGTGCCTTTCTTTATATAGGGTTTGGGAGTCCAATGAATCTCAATCCATGGGACACACAAAATCAATGGATGAGATTGATTTGTGTTTCTTTCAATGGTCAAGATTGTTGTTGGTAAAATATAACAATAATTTAATTTGAATTAAATATATGTGATAAATCAAATACAATTCAATCCCAAATTAAATCAAGCAAATATGGAGACAATTGCATGGAGATTGCATCTCCCCATGGAGATTGGTAGGACGGCAACCAATTTCCATATTGGAGATGGTAGCCGTCCCCCATATTCCATGGTGGAGGCAATCTCATGCAATCTCATGAGATTGAATTACTCCATGAAAATCTCCAAGATATTTACAACTTTTGTGATAAATTATTCTACAAAAATAATTCACAATTATTTTTTGAGAATATTGCAATCTTGTCATTGAAAAATTGTGAATCACAGTCACAACCCAAAACAAAAGGTAATCTATATTTTTAATTAATTACACAATGTGAATCCAATTCACATCAATAATTAATCAACAAATATAAATCATAATAAGCTCTCTATAATACATTATAAATCACATTTATAATATATATGAATAATTGGATATTGCTATTAGGGTTGGGCATTGGGCTGGGCCGGCCCGACCCGGCCCAAAACCCGACCCGTATAACCCGACCCAAACCCGAACCCAAAATTTAATGGGCGGGTCGTGGGCCCTAAAATGAGCCCATATTGATTAACGGGCCGGGTTTGGGCCTTAGAAGGCCCAAACCCGTTAGCCCGATAGCCCGATCCATTCTAAAGCAAGTATATTTATATCCAGTACGGTATAATTATATCAATTATATTCATGTTCATTCCAAATACCATGTTCTAACTTTACTATCCTTATTCAAGTGTAGAATAAATGCTTAGATACATTAATAATCATATCCAATAGTGGATTGAGGATATTATTACATTAATATACAAGATTATTACATTAATATGCAATAATGGAATCTGTGTCCTCAAGTGTTACAGCATGTACAACTGTAAGTAACCAATTTGTATTGGGTCATAGTGCCCGCATCTAATAGAATATGTAATGGTGAATTGAATGGTGGTTTAAGTCGCCATATTTTTACCACATTTGTATTTCCAACATACAACTAATGTTAAAATCACAAATTAGTTAGCATACTTTATAGTTTTAAACATGCACACATGCATAAGAAACAACCACACAAATGCAAGAAGAATGGAAGACATGATATTCGTATACATAGGTGTTAAATTGGGCCGGCCCGACCCGAACCCGACCCATTTTATTTGGGCTGGGTTTGGGCTTGGGCCTAATTTTTGAAAATAAAATGGGCCTAGGCCCGACCCGTTAGCCCATATTCTAAAATGGGCTTGGGCCGGGCCAAGGCGAACCCGGCCCGAGCCCGGCCCATGCCCAACTCTAATTGCTATCCACATTATATCTATCCATAATAATTAAATCATTTTTAAATATATTGGATCATCATTCACATATATCCATTAATGTGAATCAAATTCACATTATTCAAGATAATTAGATCACATTTAGTTATCCATTTCTCAATGCTTATATATAATTCAACTATGGAGTTATTCTTGAACCTTTTCAAAATAATGCGCTTTCTCCGCAGATGCTTGGAGATAAGGACATGGCGATTGTATTGTCCCACGTATAGTGACTTGGATGTTGAGATCACATCTCAAACCCAGATCTCATGGACCTCTCATAGATGCTTGATTAAATCAAGACCGCAAATCTAATCTTCTCATTGCATCCGAATCTCATTTAGATCAATTTCCAACACTTGGACCAAGATCAGATTATTTCGCTAATGAGAGGAGTCACTAAATCCCTCGGAATGGAAGCGTCATGGTTATACAATCGTTTATGATCAAATCACCCTCAGGTATTCCTAACACATGTACATCATGCATACTAGAAGACCTATGATCAACTCGAAGATATATATAAATTTTATACTGTCATCTTCAGGGTTTTGATCACCAAGTTTCTCAATCTTGGTCATTGGGAATCGGTATCAATCATATGCTTTCCCAAAGCATATATCATACCTTCAAATTCTTGTCATGCTTCCAAAGCACGACAACTTTGCGTGGAATTTGATCGGTCCCAATACCTCATGAGTGAGCTCATATCTTCTGGTTCACAAGTGAACATGTATGATCCCTTTGAGAGATCGTATTACTCATATGCCCTTACATGCACACCAGCTCGTTGGTGTATAGACCTTGGTTAGGTCATCAACCTATTGGTCTGTTAAATGTACACACTCAGACATATAGTAACGCATCTGTCTCTAGTCAGAGGATATGTGCCGATGTTGTGACGGTATTCAACATAGGACTTAGGTTATCTCGATCTCGTTAAGTCAACCCTTTGACCTAACTAATCTGACACCTCCGAATCACTATTCCCATACAGAGGACCTGCATCAAGAGGTCGGTCAGATATCATCCTTAATAAGAAAGGATTGACATCTCCTACTCAGTTTGGAGATCATCTCTTAATAATCATTTGACGGTGCTTGATGAGTCATCTATCTAACTCCTTAGATATTCATCCAAGCACCAGCCTCTATGATTCAATTAACAAATCAACAGTTGCATGATCAGCAAGACAGTCTTGGTACATAACCCTAATTGTACAGAGGGACCTTATAGTGCATTCATTCATTTAATCTCAGAAATGGAGTGAAATAATCAATATCTTTTATTAATAAATCATATATATTACAATAACATTTATTGTAAGAATGGTTTGCCTCGGGCTCACATGGCTAACAATCTTTCACTAGCTCTCAGAACCATTCAGGAACAATCCATAAACCCATACTCATTACATGATGGTCGAAAACCTTTTGTGTCAGAGGTTTGGTAAAAGGATCAGCAACGTTGTCGGCAGAGGCCACCTTTGTGATGATGATATCATCACGCTTTTAAATCTCCCGAATGATGTGGTATTTCCTTTCCACGTACTTGCTCTTTTGATGCCATTTGGGTTCCTTCGTCTGAGCAATGGCTCCCGTGTTATCGCAGAGTAACAGGATGGGAGTATCAGAGGAAACTACGCCAAGCTCCAGGATGAACTTGCGCAACCACAATGCCTCCTTTGCAGCATCCGATGCAGCAATATATTTGGCTTCTGTTGTTGAATTTGATGTAGTGTCCTGCTTCTTGCTTCTCCAACTCAGAGCACCACTGTTCAATAGGAATACAAAGCCTGATGTCGACTTTCGATCATCAATATCTGACTGGAAGTCTAAATATGTATATCCCAAGACTTGGAGATCACCATCTCCATAGAAGATGTAATATTGCATCCGTCTTAGATATTTGAATATGTTCTTTACTGCATTCCAGTGTTGCTCTTCATAGCAGGATTTGTAGCGACTTACCACTCCCACTGCATGGAAGATGTCTGCCCCAGTACCCATCATGGCATACATTAAGCTTCCTACAACTGATGTATAGGGGCATCCAACCATGGCCTTCTTTTCCTCAACACTTTGAGGAGCCATCCTTATAGACAGATGGATAACATGTCTTAAGGGAAGGAATCCTTTCTTGGAACTATCCATACAGAATCGTTCAAGAATCTTCTTAATGTACCCATGTTGTGGTAATCCCAATGTCCTCTTTTCTCGATTTCTGAACAACTTCAGGCTTAAGATGTAAGAGGCTTCTCCATGATCTTTCATCTCGAAGGTATGAGATAGCCAAATCTTCACATTGGTCATCATTCATGTATCATTCCCAATGATAAGGATATCATCTACATAAAGCACGATGAACACGATGGCGCTCCCATTGAGCTTCTTGTACACACAAGGTTCACCAGGATTCTGCACAAAATCATAACTCTTTATGGTTTCGTCAAATCTGATGTTCCAGCTATGAGAAGCTTGTTTGAGCCCATAGATGGATTTCTTTAGCTTGCATACTTTGCCATCCTCAACTATGAAGCCCAGGGTCTGCTCCATATAGATATCCTCCTCGAGGTATCCATTGAGGAAAGTTGTCTTGACGTCCATCTACCAGATGTAGTAATCAAGAGATGCAGCTATAGCTAGCAGTGTCCTGATGGACTTAAGCATAGCCACAGGAGAGAACGTCTCATCGTAGTAGATGCCTTCTCTCTGTGTGTAGCCCTTGGCTACGAGTCGTGCTTTGAACGTCTCTACTTTCCCATCAGGTTCTCTTCTTCTCTTGAAGATCCATTTGCACCCAATGGGTTTAACCCCTTTAGGTGGATCCTCTAGGGTTCATACACTATTCTTATGCATGGAGTCAATTTCTGACTTCATTGCTAGCATCCGTCTATCCATGTCATGATCCGCGAGTGCTTTATCGAATGAAGAAGGATCATTGTCAGTTTCACCTGACACATGGAATCCATACCTTTCAGGTGGTGCAATCACCCTCGAACTCCTTTGAAGAGGTATGGGTTTTCATATTTATTTATCTCTTCAGTTTTTGGTTCAGGAAGCTCAGAATCCTCAAGGGATTCAATGAGTTCCTCTACTTCATTTCTGTCTTGACCTTTAAGGAAATCATCCTCTAGAAATTTCACATCTCTAGAGACAAAAACCTTTTAGATCTCAGGGTCATAAAGTTGATATCCAATACCATCTTTAACATACCCAATGAAATAACACTCGCGAGAGCAAGATTCCATCTTACTTGCATCAATATTTTTCGTATGGACCAAGCAACCCCAAACCCTCAAGTGATTAACACTAGGTTTGGTTCCATACCAGAGCTCGTAAAGAGTCTTGGGTACAGATTTGCTAGGAATCTTATTCAGGATATATATTGCAGTCTCTACTGCTTATCCCCAAAAACTAAGAGGTAAATGTGCCTTGCTCATCATTGAACGAACCATGTCCATGATAGTCCTATTGCGTCTTTTAGCAACACCATTAAGTTGGGGGGTTCCGCGAGGAGTGAGATTGGAGACAATTCCATTCTCTTTAAGGTATTCCTTGAATTCATCTGAGAGGTACTCACCACCTCATTGAATCCGTTTAATCTTCCTATCGGTTTGGTTCTCAACCAAAGCCTTAAACTCTTTGAACTTTTCAAAGGTTTTAGATTTATGACGTAGCAGGAAGTTAAACCCATATCACGAGTGGTCATCAATAAACGTCAAATAATATCGATATCCATTTCGAGTCGCAATACTGAAGGGACCACATACATCGGTATGTACTAGGTCAAGAATACCTTCGCATCTTGTAACCTTGTTACGGAAAGACATCCTGGCCATTTTATCTCGAATACAATGTTCACAGGTAGGTAAAGATTGAACTTGTAGAAAATCTAAAGGTTCATCCTTTATAAATCTATTGATCCTATCAACAGATAAATGACCAAGCCTTTGATTCCAAATCATATTCGAATGATTTCCATTCTCCCTAAATCTTTTAGGGTTTTTATTATTATTAGTGGTAGTAACATTCATGACATGTTCATCAATGCACAATTCATAGAGTCCACCAGAAGTCAAAACACCATCCACAATAAATTTATCATATTGATTAATGACTAACTTATTACAGAAAAGGAATAAATATCCATTTCTAACAAGTTTAGATACAGATTCAAGTTCCTCCTGACTCTAGGTACATACAGATATTCTTTAAGTATTAAGACTCTACCACTAGATAACGATAGTCGACAGGTCCCGATGGCGACTGCTGCAACACTAGCATCAGATCCCATCTGGATGACTATCTCCCCTTGCTCCAGATTCCTAGTTTCCTGAAACAAATGCAACAAATTGCATACATGAACAGAAGCACCAGAATCTACTACTTAACTTCCTTCTCGTCCAACGAGAAAACTGGTTTCAATGATGAAAGTAGATTTTATACCTGCTGGAGCTTTGTCTTTGTCAACCGACTTTAGGTATTCTCAGAAATTACGCCGCCAGTGTCCCGGATTTTTGCAGTGGTGACAAACGTCAATTTTCTTCGACGCTATCAACGTAGATGTATTGGAAGATGAGCCAAGTCTTTGACTCTTCTTCTTTCTCTTCAGGGGCGGGCCCTTCCGAGAACCTTGCTTCCGACCGCGCTTTCCTTTCACTTGTGCAACCATTGCACTAGCAGAGGGGTCGTCCTTCTTCATTGTGTATCCTGCAGACTTAAATGCAGCTAATAGCCCAGCGTTAGTAAATCACCTTTGCCTATGTGATATGTCACAATAAAGTTGTTGAAAGACTTGGGGAGCGATAGCAGAATGAAATCAACCTGCATATCAGAATCCATGTAGGCTCGCAGGGTTTCTAATTCAGAGAGGTACCCAAACACTTTGAGTACGTGTTCTCTAACAGAGGTCCCTTCCTGCATCTTGCAGTGAATAAGCTCTTTCATCACATTATAATGTTGTGTGTGGTTTATGTCACCGAACATTTCTTTCAGATTCAGCATGAGTTCTTGGCAATGGTTCATCTCCGCATGCTGCTTCTGAAGCACATTGGACAATGAGCCAAGAATATAGCATCTTGCGAAGTTATGATCTTCATTATATTTATCATTAAAAGATTTATCTTCTGGAGCTTGAGGATCTGCAATCTTGTCCTTGGATAGCACATACGAGATGCGCTCCGCGGAAGGACGAGATCCAAATTTTGGATCCAATCCGAATAATTTGGTCTGGTCAACTGATTGACCTCCATGAGCCTGATCAGAGGGTTCATGGACTTCATTTTTTGAAATTAAAAATGTTATTAGAACATATAAATGATTATATATTCATTTTAAAACATTTGATTAAGGTATTTTAAATCAAATTAGTCTTGCTCTGTCAGCTTTGAAAGTTTATTCCCTTATTATCTTTCAAAGCAAGAGATATACTTACCGCTATATCTCAAGAAAGAACTGGGATCTCCTCTTTAACTTTGTCACATCCCAATAATATGAGAACATGTGACTCGAATAAAGAGAAGCGGGAACGCATTCCGCCTTGCAAGTCCAACTTGCATTTCCCAATTTGGTCTTTAACACATGGGCCCACAATTCCTAAGATGATGTTGACCCGTCGTTAATTGAATCAACTACCAATAGGCTTAAAACTTGCTGTACGCAATCCAATATCACTCCAATAATATGAGGACCGATATTGGGATCACTGCGTATATGGCCTTACTCTTTCGAGAAGAAAAGAACCCGATCAAAATAAATTGTATACAGGAGCTGTCACTTCGGACATGTGTCTCCTACAAACAATATCTGGCGACGGAATCCTTTGCCTGACGGGAGACCATGGATGTCACTTATGTGATCCTCCACCTCATATTCAAAATATAATTAATTAATCATCATGAATCATGTTCACATAATTAATTCTTCCAAGGAAAATACACATCTATTCTTAATAGAGTGTTTCAATTGGATATAATCAATTTAATCTAATTAATTAATTATCAATCCAATTATAATAAACAAACTTGATTAATTCTTAAATGGAAGGTATAATCTTAAAGTACGTATTATTCGAATTTTAATAATTAGAAAAATACACCTTGATTCTCCGGCATTATCGAGTCCTTACCCATTGTCATGATCAGTACCGACGGGAGTGGGACAGACCGCAACCGGTGTGATCTGCTACCCCAATGCTCCCCAACTAGACACCATATCCACCTCAGGAAAGGATAATGCCAAATAGATCATTGTGTACTTTGAGATGCTCATCGGTTTTTCAACCGAAATTATATCATATAGTAATAATCAAAATCATTTTGATTAAATTTACTAAACAAATTCCCAATCATATTTAAGCCAGTTTGTTTGTTGATTGTGTAACCAACTGTGATCTAGATCTCATCTAATCAAATTATTGGTTGAGGCCATGTCAATTAAGGAAATAATTATCATTAAATATTCCTCAAAATATTTTCCATAATTATTCCAAGAAATTAATAATTAATTTCAATAATTGACAATTACATGATTCTTGATTAGCAATTTAATTTCAGCAGTGACTCCTACTTACTAAAATTAACATATCTCAATCAAATTAAATACAAATTATGCAAAATTAGTTTCCAAATATTACTAATTTTATTTACAACAGAACAAAGTGATTTACATGTATTTCAAGGCTCCTCAAAATGGTAATTAACTCATTAATTATGTTAAGATTCGCAGTCTCTGAAACTGTAGATACATGTTCATTCAAATGATCATATCTTGAGCATACATAATTCAAATTACGTAAACTCAGATCATATGGTTTCCTTATTTAATAGGGAAAAATGCAATTAAATATTTCGTGTTTAGATATTTTAACAGTGCTGAAAAATCCAATTAAACAAAGATGCGAAAATTGAAATGCGATAAAACTTTCGCAACCCTAACGAACCCAAGTCATCCTAGGTTTACGGATCGTATCCAAAACCTTCCGACCTAAAGCTCTGATATCACTTGAAGGATACAGAGAAATCCTCAAGCGCATCATGGAAGCGTGAGCATCTTATCATATACAATGAAGAACAACTAGTCGAACTAGTTGTTCTATGCAACGGAATTTTAAAAAAACTTTATGTGATGAAACCACATGATCCAAGAACGATTCTCAGATCATTTAATATAAACAACATCAAGTATATAGATATACTTCTTTAAGCATGGTTGATCGAGTCTCTACGAAAAGATACCTCCTGTCTCAAGTCCGATCTTTGGGGAAGACACTTGCGAGTGCAGGGATGAACCATGCAATCCTCGCAATCCAAGATGTTTAATCCAAGTGTGGAACTCCTGATGAGATTGATTTGTGTTTCTTTCAATGGTCAAGATTGTTGTTGGTAAAACACAACAACAAATAATTTAATTTGAATTAAATATATGTGATAAATAAAATACAATTCAATCTCAAATTAAATCAAGGAAATATGGAGACAATTGCATGGAGATTGCATCTCCTTATGGAGATTGGTAGGACGGCTACCAATTTCCATATTGGAGATGGTAGCCATCCACTATATTCCATGGTGGAGGCAATCTCATGCAATCTCATGAGATTGCATTACTCCATGAAAATCTCCAAGATATTTACAACAACTTTTGTGGTAAATTATTCTACAAAAATAGTTCACAATTAATTTTTGAGAATATTGTAATCTTGCCATTGAAAAATTGTGAATCACATTCACAACTCAAAACAAAAGGTAATCTATATTTTAATTAATTACACAATGTGAATCCAATTCACACCGATAATTAATCAACAAATATAAATCATAATAAGCTCTCTATAATACATTATAAATCACATTTATAATATACTATGAATAATTGGATATTGCTATCCACATTATTCCTATCCATAATAAATAAATCATATTTGATTATATTGGATCATCATTCACGTACATCAATTAATGTGAATCAAATTCACATTATTCAAGATAATTAAATCACATTTAGTTATCCATTTGTCAATGCTTAGATATAATTCAACTATGGAATTATTCTTGAATCCTTTCAAGAATAATGCGCTTTCTCCGCAGATGCTTGGAGATAAGGACATGGGGATTGTGTTGTTCCACGTATAGTGAATTGGATGTTGAGATCACATCTCAAATCCAGATCTCACGGACCTCTCATAGATGCTTGATTAAATCAAGACCGTAAATCTAATCTTCTCGTTGCATCTGAATCTCATTCATATCAATGTCCAACACTTGGACCAAGATCAGATTACTTCTCTAATGAGAGGAGTCACTAAAATCCAAACCTGTTTCATCACTCCCGCGGAATGGAAGCGTCACGGTTATACAATCGTTTATGATCAAATCACCCTCAGGTATTCCTAACACCTGTACATCCTGCATACTGGAAGACCTATGATCAACCTGAAGATATAGATCAATTTTATACCGCCATCTTTAGGGTTTTGATCACCAAGTTTCCCAATCTTGGTCATTGAGAATCGGTATCGATCATATGCTTTCCCAAAGCATATATCATACCTTCAAATTCTTGTCATGCCTTCAAAGCACGACGACCATGCGTGGAATTTGATCGGTCCCAATACCTTATGAGTGAGCTCATGTCTTCAGGTTCACAAGTGAACATGTATGATCCCTTTGAGAGATCGTATTACTCATATGCCCTTACAAGCACACCAGCTCGTCGGTGTATAGATCTTGGTTAGGTCATCAACCTATTGGTCTGTCAAATGTACACACTTAGACATATAGTAACACATCTGTCTCTAATCAGAGGATGTGTGCTGATGCTGTGATGGTATTCAACATAGGACTTAGGTTATCTCGATCTCGTTAAGTCAACCCTTTGACCTAACTAATCCGACACCTCCGAATCACTATTCCCATGCAGAGGACCTGCATCAAGAGGTTGGTCAGATATCAACCTTAATGAGAAAGGATTGTCATCTCCTACTCAGGTTGGAGATCATCTCTTAATAATCATTTGACAGTGCTTGATGAGTCCTCTATCTAACTCCTTAGATATTCATCCAAGCACCAGCCTCTATGATTCAATTAATGAATCAACAGTTGTATGATCATCAAGACAGCCATAGTACATAACCTTAATTGTACAGAGGGACCTCAAAGTGTATTCATTCATTTAATCTCAGAAAGGGGGTGAAACAATCAATAACCTTTATTGATAAATCATATATATTACAATAACATTTATTTTAAGAATGGTTCGTCTCGAGCTCACATGGCTAACACCACAGGCCCATGTGGTAGTGGTGATGGTGGTGGTTGAGGAGATGTTGGGAGTAACACGGGTCCATCTAACATAGGAGTAACACGAGTATTGTATATGCATCCATCCTCCAATAACATAAGTCCATCTAACAGTCCATACTTACACCCATACTGGCTGGGAGTAGATGCAACTATTCATATGAGTCTGGGCTAGTCATTGTCTCTCAAAAAATTGAAAATTAAAATCCATAAAAATATGCAAAAACAAAAATCACAGAAAAAAAGACTAACCAAGGAGTTGGTGTATTCCTGACACATTCGCATTCACTCAAGGCTTAAGGATTTGAGGATACTTGATTTCTGTGATTTTGAGAGTCTGAGTTAACATGCCTTAGTCATTAGGATTTTAAACTTAATAATCCATACTTCCCTAGTTTGAAAGATTTGAGCGCTATATTACACTCTTCATCTCAATCCTCTAAAGAATATGATCAGCACTTCACATTTACAACTGCATGATTGATGAAATGAGTTGAGTTATCACTTGAGGAACTAGGATTGGTAATTTGAGTTTGGACCCGATCTAATGATGTAGAGGATGGGATAAAGTTAACGAAGGATTCAAGAAACCTGAGTATCAGCAAAACCTTGGCCTATGTGTGAACAAGTTCATGTGTTATCTTTGGATATTTTATCTATGTGCTAGGGTTTGATGAAACATAATTAATTGTTGATCAGTGTATGTCAACTTTTGGCAAAAGCAGTGGAGCTAGCCAACAAATAAAAAAAGAAAGAAATGTTCAAAGAAAAGCTCTGTCCTCTAAAAGTTAAATTACAAATGATCTTTCACCAATGGAGAGTGTTCCCAACCATTTTAAAAGCGTCCACTTGGACCAAGCGCTAATTACGATCAAGGAGTCGGGCTAGCACCATAAAAGGGCTTTTCATAGTATAGTGATACAAGTCAAAGGTATCTTAGATACTCAAAAAAGACACACCCAGTGTACTCCCAGAAAAACAAGTGTAGACGACTCCGAATTATCTTGACGGACACATTGATCAACAAACTAAAAATTCTACATATTTGAGTAATAAGGAAGTCGAGAGGTCCCTTGTTCCAATGTGAGGGAGAGAAAATAGACACAATCATATGCCCTCCATGATCCAGCCGTCCATCTACATTTCTAGTCTGACAAACTAATGAGATGGTTGACTGAAGCAATAATAGACTTATTCCCTAGTGTTGACGATTAGGTCTATAGGAGAGTCTCCTGGACTGGAACTTCGGGTGATGTCTCGAATCGACTCTCATGAAATGCAGTAAACTAAATTCCATATCCTTATATTTTATGTACAAAAAGAGAGTCTGAAAATTAGAGAAGTTGAATTCCTTCTGACTAGAGCATGGTTGAGCCCAGAATTTTAAGATCACTTAAATCAAGGGTCTTCGAAAAATCAAGCCTTGAAAATTCACATGCACTGTCAGGAATTAACTCGAGTCCTTCATTCTTTAGATGCTCGAGGACGAGCATGGTTTAAGTATAAGGGTATGATGAATCTCGTATCCA
This sequence comes from Ottelia alismoides, assembly GCA_037367405.1. Taxonomy (NCBI): domain Eukaryota; kingdom Viridiplantae; phylum Streptophyta; class Magnoliopsida; order Alismatales; family Hydrocharitaceae; genus Ottelia; species Ottelia alismoides. The sequence goes on from JAZKJV010003997.1 coordinate 47,189, forward strand.
TCATGTTAAAATCGGCTTATTAAACTCCTTGCTTAAATAATCCAATAAAAATCACAAATAATTCCTCTTTATTATCTTGTATTATATTGTGTATAACTAACCTATAACTGATGCATTTAATTACTATTGTTTACTTTGTAATTATTTTCTTATTAAAACCCCTCAAAAATTAGGATAAGTAATTGTCTATAATTTCCTTAACTCTTAAAAAAACTAAAAATATAAAAAAAATATCAAAAGCTCAAAATTGCTATTTTTGTCCCTTTAAAAATATCCCCAAAATACACTTTTGTATAAATGACTTCTTTTGACTTTTTATCCAACATGAAACTTGTAGATCTCATCGAGATCTACAACTTTTATGTTTTGAGCTTTTTTCCTAATTTTGCCTCTAACTATTTCTTTTTTATTTTTCTTTGGTTTTACATTTTTCTAATTTTTTATTGGGTTACGTGGCGCCCTCTAGACTGCTATGTGGCCCGCTTCTCTCCTCGCCACCCGACGCTCCTCCCGGTCGTCTGATCTTCCATGGCCCACCTCAATCATGACCGTCCGCTCCTGCCTTATTACCACATATCGCCCTTGAGATTCCATCCCATCTGCCCGCGCCCGCCTTTCCCTCAGTCGTTGGATGGTTGTGCCATCTAAGGGCTAATCTCTCGCCACATCGCCCCTTCACCTCAACTGACCGATCACCTCATCATCCTACGACTACCCTCACACCACGTCTTCCACTCACTCTCCACCGTTGGATGGCCCCTAAGTCCTATCTGAGCCAATCACTCCTGCCTTTACCCTCGCCGTTTGATCAGATCATATGATCTGATCTAAGCCGTCCGCCATCTCCGCTATCTGGACCATTGGATCACATGATCCAACGACCACAGCATCATCTTCAACCTCGCGTAACGCCCTCCGACTCGCAACGAAGCCGCTGATAAACCCAAAAATCTTCATCGTGAGTCTAAGTATGCCTCACACAAGGCGGAGACACAGTCGATGGGGCAACCCACGGCGAAATTCTCGGATTTGATCAACAGATAACCCACAATAAGAATAAATCAATTAAGTATAAAAATATGGAGTTAAAATTTATTATAACTACAACAAATGTGTATAGCGTGTAAGTACATGTAGAGGTCGAACACAAGGACCAAACGGTAGGGGGCATGAATAATGCTCAAAATTTTGTCTTTTATCTCTTGTCTAATTTATTATTTTGGTGGGTTTTAATTTTATATACTTTTTTATTTTATTTTTGATTTTATAAATTTATATTTTCTTTTTTATACTTTCAATTTCTATATTTCTTTTTCATTTGAATATAATATAAATATGTGTGTGTATATGTATAAATACAATATAAGATAAGTAAGATTTTATAAGGTATTCTTGTCACCGAGTTCAATGCAGGATAAGATTTTGTTCGGTTGCTGAAAATTATATATATTTAGATAAAATCTCCTTTTGCGTGACAAGAACATTGGCTACGATCCTCGTATTGTTTCGAGAAAACTGGTCATTACAACTTGTTAAGCTCGAGTCGAAATGAAGCCATTGACAACCATTCAAAATACGTATACTCAAGTTGTCAAGTACTAATACACCACTCTAATAACCGACCCTCATGTGCGAACTTTAAATGTAAAACTATGGTTGAAGTGTTAAATAATAACAAGAACATTTTTTTCATTCGAAGGAATTGAGGACAAGTTGAGGCCATTTCGCACTCTTATCTCTTCCGGGCATTGCATCAAAGTTAATTTTAGCTAAAGAAACGATCCACGATCGATGTTCAGTCGGATGAGAGAGAACAAATAAATGGGGACAAGAGATAAGTAAGGTTTAGTCCATCTTCCCTCGTCTCTTGATTTTTTTAGAGATACCAACGTAGACATAGACACAATGAATGATATAATTAAGATAGGACTGCTTATCATGAAAAGAGGGACGATATACCGCATCCAAAGAAGAATATACCCAAACTGGTTCTATCAAAGTATACCCAACAGTCAATTCAAATCAGTCGGACCGATGGTAATGTCAACATCTGCTAGATCTAACAAATATATAAGAACATATATATGGTAGGAGTGTAAACATTTTAAAAAGACAGCTGGTAAGTGTGGTATTTGCAGGAGTTGTAGGTTTCTTGTAAAAAATGGCAAAACTACACAGAAGTAAAACAGTTATGAACACTCACGCAACGGCTCGACAAACACGTAAACACTATAACATCACCGAGACATCTGTCAATACAACAAACCTAGCACGTATATCGACTGTTGCTCATTGACATACCTGTGTATCATGGGTACATTGGAAACAACCTGCACCATAGTTCTCAGACATGTATATGCCAAGGGTTAAAAAAAGACTTGACCAGAGAGCAAGTGTTGGTGTCTATTGCCACTAATGGGGATTGACTAATGCAAGTGTAAGAATGGACCATCTGATTGCAAGACAATGTGAGAAAGAATCATTAGTATGCACAGAGGATGATGCTTTCTCTGTGTTTTTTCTTCTTCTTTTTAATCCTACACGCCAAAATGGCCTAACGGAACTCTTGTTTACACACCTCCAGTGCAGCGAGGGAAAAACCGGCTTGCTTCCGACCAATGTTAGCTAAAACCCGAACCCCCTTTAGCTTCCCACACCGTTTTATGCCGATTTGCGGGAGCGGGGCTGGTGGGTGAGCCCCGCCCAGCGAGAGGGGGGAAGTCGCCTTCGTCTTTTAACTTGTAAACATGTGCCGACTTGCTGCTGGAAAAGAAAGAAAAACACAAGAAAAGTTTAAGGTACGTCTCGATCAAGTGAAAATAATGATGATGATGATGATGACGATGACGACAATGATGTGATTAGACGCCGATCTTGTAAAAAGGAATATGGCAAACATCTACTTGTGCTAACATCTAGGGTGAATAACCTCGAACATTAGAAGTGGTTTGCAACACTCTCGGACGAGAAGATCCAAAAGGAACTAATTCCCTTACCTTTCTTGGATCGGGCTTGCTGGTTTCTGCACCACAGGCGAGCACATGGGTGAGGAACTGGGACCAAGGGGAGCGTTGGCATCTGTGGATTTGAGATGGGCAGCACCAAGAGAGACTGGACTGAAGGACCCAAATGCTATCTGGAAATGTCGAGGCGCAGCCCCACTGCTTTGTGTGCTTGGGGCTGTAGAAGGGGTCTCGAAAGACTCCGGCGTACTACGACCATCATCATTTGCAACGGTAACAATACGCCGTGAAACATCAGGATCGTGACCTCCCCTTTCAGCATCCTCGGACCTGGATGCTTGCGACACCCCTGGATGCCCATTACTCCTGTAATTATGGTGCCGGTTCGGGTATGGATTTCTTCCTCTCTCGGGTCTGCCCCTCGATTGTGGGTAATTCTGGCGCTTCAAAAGATAAACAACAAATGGATCTCTGTGTGTCAATAAGAATTAATGCAATATCAGGCAAAAGATATATCTCGATAAATTTAGGTGAATACCATGTTAGGGAAGTAAGTGCCAGTCCCACCGCGAGTCGCCTTTTGAAAATTGTGATCCGACGGGAATGCTGAAATGGGAAAAATCCCACTCAGGTGGGGTGGTATACTGTAGTCCCATTCATTGCTGCCTTGAAAATGAGAAGACGATCTGCCAGCAAAGCCGCCAACAGAACACTGAGCATACAACAAAAGATTTTCATAGTGCACTACAAGATCCCCAGAAAGATCTGCCAATCCGTTAGCATTTGACGAATGCAAATCGATACTACTATGCCCAACATCGCAGGTGTTGTCATCCCCTAAATCAGATCCATTCGATGACATAGATATTCCCGAATTGGCGTTCCCAGAGGTAGTATTCTCCATGTCAGATTCCATTTGTCTTGAACGGTAACCATGGTGGTACTCTCCATCCGCAATCCACCCATTTTCCTCACAAAATGAAGAGGACGGATGCGGATACCAGTTCTTATTCATTTCAGGCCGTACATGCGAATGGTTGTTATCAATGATTCTGGATCCCGAAGTTTTTCTGTTTACCATATTATTGATGTTTTCACGTACCTGGGCATAAGGAACATTAATTCTGTCTGGAATACTACACTCTTTTTGCGGGCCATGTGTGTTCCCTGAACCTGAAATCTTACTATCAGCAACTTTCTCACTCGAATTTCCAAGCGATCCATCAGAAGCTAACGATACGACTTTCGCATCATCCTTCGAGATATTTCCAGCAGTTACGTCTGTAAACGCGTTACTGACATCACTGAGATCAAAAGGGGATCTGCCAACAAAACCGGGGCGTGTACCCCTCAAATCTGGTCTATCTCCATTCTCGTGCCTCTCCAATGTGTTGGTAAAAAATTTATTGAGATCATTTCTGACACTTTCCTTAGGTAGTAGAAGAATCCTGCCAAGCTTTCGAGCTCCGTAGGCAAAGGCACTTCGGATGCGATGGAAGTTGCCTGATATGCAAGAAAACATTACAAGACATTACAAACATCATTAAATAAAAACCTCTCAATCAAACGTCCATGCACCTTTGCTGACACTGCGGCCCAGATTATTGTTTTCTTTCAGAGGGTCTACTATGTTAAGATGCTTCCTGGGAAATACACGATAATCGATCTCTGTGGTCCTCTGAAAAAAGGGAAGCAAATTCCCGCATTCATTTAGAACTCCTTTAGAGAGTAAAGGTTCGCCTCCGTCAGTTTGTGGCACTCCAGCTGTCGTACGGAAATAATATATCGGAAAATGGGCAATATATGTTTCAATAGGACCTCGTATGAAATAAAATCATACCAATAATTTGCGGCAAAGAAGAAACACGAACAGGTCCTTGAAGACTGATACAATAGTTGTCCCAATCAAACTTGCTGAAGTAGTCCAAAAACTTGTAAAGAACCTAGAAAACATAACTGGTATGGATTAGGTCTACTTATTGAGATCGGAGATGTATATTCTTCAAAGGAAGCATAAATTTTTAAGCAGTAAAATCACTTGATTTATTTTTTTATTATACTCACCGCTAAAGGTCCGTCTAATGAAGAATGAAAGAATTGAAAGATATACAAGACCAGTGTTTCCAAGGCATAAGTAGATATCAAAGCATGATGAGCACCAAGTATGCGACTTTCATAGTAGCACCATGCCTTGATTAGAATGATACTGCGCTTAAAGAGATTATCATTGCCGATAGTCATATTAACCTATAAACAAAGACAATGCCAGCCATCAATTATTTTTAAAGTGGATAAATATAAAGTTGCAATCTGTGAAAAAAATCATGTACCTTCTCAAGAAAGTATAGAGTACAAAGTCCTCCAATCTGGTTAAAAGAGATGTCAATGACAATATTCTGAACAAGGCATTTCACAAGTTTAACCTGCAAAATTACTGATGGTAAGATGAAATGAACAGTCTTTTACCTGGGAATGAGAGGAAAGGAGAGGTTATTGAAGTAAAAAACTCATTCTATATAAAACTTGAATCAAAATGATATTAGCAGTTTATAATACAAACTTGCCCAGAGTAGCAAAAACAACACCACAGTTCCATAAATGAGTTGCAGAAAAAAGAAACTATTGATCAAGACCACTGCCAGAAAAAAGGTATGAAACTTTTCAAATCGGTTTCCTTCCAAAGGAATTGACAAGTGCTTTGTTGTTTTCCATGCAAGTTGAACTGATTGTTAACATGACTTTATCCTGTTCTCGTTCCTTTCGCATCTATTTGTAGCACAAAGCGCAAGGATTCAGCAAACAGTGTATAATTGTTTACAGCATCACAGCTATTTGCTATAGTGCAGTTGCCATACAATTTTAGGTCACCATAACATGGTAAATCTTCTAACCTTAGTATCATGCCATTTGAGAATTATGTTTAGATTACATAGACACCGGGGTCCCGGAAGGGATTTATTTAGCAATACGATTTGTGCTTAGTATCAGCTCAAATATATCTCGAGTTTTTTTTTAAGAAATGGGTGAACACCCATATTCACAAGTCCAATACACACCAATCAGGATTTGAAATAAGTCTTGGCAGGAGCCATCATATTCTCCACATAAAATCTCTCATGATGAAAGGTTGCTTCATTTATGGCTAACCACAAGGCCCAGAAGAAAGTTAAGGGCGTAGAACGGTCCCTACGAGAGCATAAGACTGCCGCGCCTAGAGAGCTCCATAAACCCTCAGTACAAGAGGTGTCAACCCAGTCCATTACTGAGACAGCCACGTCTCCTTTGCAATCTCACAAAAGAAGAATAAATGTAAAACATCTTATGGCTTTGCTCCATGAAAAACCATCGCACTTAGGACCTTCACCAAATACCTTGATCAAGGAAGCAACCACGTGAAGATCACCCTCAATGGCACCTTGACCTCCCACCGCAACCAACAATTTCTGGCCAGATACCCTACAACATTTCAGTGGCCTAGAAACCATCACGTATGTCTTCTTGACAAAAAGATGATCGTCATCCACAGTGCTCAGGAGGTTTGTCAGCCCGACAAAATCAGTCTCTGAAGAGTCGGGTCCAAAGCCCATTCATCTGATCAGGGTCAGCCAGAACAAACATCTGCAGACTGCAACCTTTGCATATTGACCACCCCAAGATGTTAGTCCCCATGTAAGGGCATAATGTAAGGCATTGTGTCTGAAATAACAGAGCAAACACCTCTCCAGAAAAGTCAGCGGCAAGCCATAGATACCTCTCAAAATATCCTCATAAAGAATTGTACAACCTGATAAGAAAGAACATAATGTCCCACATAGTCATCATAATGTGGGTTCATGTGCTACTAGTGAGGGAGTTATGATCAAAATTTTACCTGCTTATCAAATAATGAATCACAACTTTTCAAAATAAAGAGCTGACGTCATCGAGTCCTCATGCAATATGCCAATCATGTCATAACAAAAAAATCCACTTTCGTGGTATATTATTGTTACAGTTATTCCCTTGTTATTTTCACCATGGTATCAACATGGGTTGATTCTAAGGCCTTCTATATCAATGCCCACAACTAACAAGATTTTTTTGACGAAAAGAGGGGGGGAATCACGCATAGGTGCCTACCCCATTATTATAAAAAAACAAACAAGAAAAAAAATACAAATTACATATTACAAGGTCCAAGTTGCAATCAGGCGCTTGCAGTGCGCGCTAACATTCTCACAGCAGAACCGGTGGCCAAAAAAAGAACATCATTATGAGCTAGCCAAATGGCCCACAGGACTGCCACCGGGACAAGAACCTCTCTTCTTTGTCTACTTCGTGCTCCAAGAAAAGATGATCAAAATGACTCGAAAGAGCAGGTGCACAACCAATTCAAACCCACCTCGCCCCAGATAGGTGAGGAGACCGAACAACGGAAAAAAAGATGGTCCAATGACTCAATGGCACTCCCACAAAGGGGACATCTATCCGATAAAGTCGTGAAATCTTAGCACATCGATCCCTAGTCATGATGCGCTTTTTGCGAAATAACCACATGAAGAAACCAATCCTCTCCGTGAGACCAAGAGACTAAACAAAGTTGCAGTCCCGAATCATATCAACCGAAATTGCAGGAGGTGGCCTACAAATGGCACTGTAAGCCTTCCAAACAGAGAAAACCCCGTCCTTCCACAACCAGTGATCGGGACAAGAGGAAGGCCTGCAGCCTGCCCCAACGAGTCCAACAAGCGGATAAACTCCTCCAGGCACTGATCAAGGAAAGAAGTTCTGAATATCAGCATCCAATTTCCATTTATCCATTAATCACTAACCCACATATCAGAATTGGCCGCCAAAGCAGAAAGCCGAGAAAAATGACTGGCAAGTGTGCCATCCCATATCCACTCATCCATTCAGAACCCAAAGGAAATGTCATTCCCAACCACCGGACTGAAGAGCTCACGAAAGTACGGTAGGATCTTCAGGATCCCCTTCCAAAAATCAGACTGATTGGGCCCCCGCTGCAAAAGCCCAGGCCCCGCCAAAGAAACGTTATACAAGTGCCAGATCATAGTACAAAAAAAATCTCATCACTACCCCGAATTCCGCCCATCCATTTAAACAAAAGGGCCTCGTTAAAGGACTCCAAGCTCTTTATCCCAAGCCGCCCACTCTTCTTAGGTGATGTAACGGTCTCTCAATCAACCAGATGCATACCTTGTCGTTCATGCCCGGATCTGCTCCAAAAGAATTTACGCATTAGCCATTCCAACCGTCTCCTGACACTCACCAGGAGGAGGCTACGAAAAGAAAAACATCGGTATGCTGGAAAGAACTGCCTTGACCAACATCTAGCGTCCTCCCTACGACAAAAGAGAAGCCTTCCAACCAGTCAACTTCCTCTCCATCTTCTCCACCATCGGAAGCCAATCTGACACCTTGACCCTGCTAGCCATGAAAGGAAGTCCAAAATATCGAATAGGAAGGGAGCCAAGACCCGTGGCCATCTCCAAGCTGCAAGCAAGGGCCTCATCATCTGACATGCCAAACGGAACAACAATAGACTTGCTATGATTCATTTCCAGACCCAACTTCTCCCCAAAGATCTCCAAAGCGAGAGTTGTGCCGCCAGACTCTTCCCTACCTCCCTCCACAAACAAAATAGTGTCATCCACATATTGAAGCAAAGGGATGCATAAGTCCCCACATATGTATCATGCTATGAGGCCACTACTCTGAACCCGTTCGACCATTCACGCAAGAACATCAGCTGCAAGTACAAAAGGCAATGGCGCAAGAGGGCAACCATGCCTAACCCCTCTCTGCGACTGAAAGAAGCCACCCTCAGGACAACCAACAAGATATGTGCTTGAATAATGCATATGTTTCATCCAATTGATCAATTATTTTCTTTTCAATCTTTTAACTCCTTTTCTTTCTTAAGGCATTTAACCCTTTTCTTCTTGAAAACCCTTCTTAAAATCCAAGTCAACGGATTAAACTAAGACAACAGCACTAACTCCCACGGATACCATTTAAGATATGTTAGAATGCCATTCTATCAAGTGATTTTTTTGTATAAAATCTCTAATTTAATCAATAAATCAGTAAAACACAAGCTTGTGAGTTCCTTGGTTTAAGAGATAGCGGGAGAGGGGGGGTGTTGGTGTTAGGGCTTCACGACTCGAGGCCCTAACCTCCTATAATAGAGAGGAAGTTAGCATGTGACTGGCCTCATAGGGCACTATTGGACAGGGCATGCTCTCTGAGCTGATGAGCCTATCTTCGACATGGAATGCGGCGAGCCGGAGAAGAAGAAGAAGAGAGAGAGAGAGAGGCAAAAGTGCCCCTAGCTCATGAACTAAGTTCTCTGGAGTGAGAGCATGGACTAATGGGAGGTAGAGGTCTAGCTATTTATTCAAAGACTATCTATACAAAAGAAAGTAGTTGTTCTAGTAACCTACTTGATAGATAGCATAGATAAGAGGGTTGTTTTCACCTTCAAGTTGATCCTACGAACGAGCCTTTGAGCTAGCTTTTCGATAGCTTGGTCTCGCTTTGGTCAAGGCTTATATAACACCCAAAAATAGAAATTAACTCTTATTCTTATTTTTCTACTATATTTTTTCATTTAAAATAAAAATACTTTTCCATTTACGCAAGTACTACATACATATATATATATATGAGCGCAAGGAGTAGCTCATGGGCATACACAACATTATGTGCCCACTATGTTTTAAATGCTCAAGTCCCAGTGTAAACATAGTCCAACAATAATAATTAATTAATGATTGTGTTAAAATGAATCTATTGTCGCTCGATGGACGGGGTTACAGAGCCTCCAAATGACCTGAAATTTTAATACAATCATCATTTTATAATATAAACCAAGGTTGCAAAAAGAGATAGATAATACTCAATCGGCGGGGTCACTGACAAAGGATTAATCAGTAGTCACGCGACTGATCGAATTTAGTCGGTCATTAATCGATTTTGAATTTTTTAAATTATTTTAAATATATAAATCATTTTTAAACATAGAGGATGGGGAGCTTGCACCAAGGTGCATGTAACTATATATGCACTGGTGTCAAAAACGTCCATTAAATAATATTTTTATTGGAGGTTTACTTAAGTGGAATATGTGTTTCAAATTTCATATAAAGCAAACATTCTTAACATGTCCATCTGGACAGCTCAATTTCAGCAATTCTGAGACTGTTAAAATTTGGTGGTCTTGATGGAGGGGTTAGAAGTCTCAAATTAAGTTGAATTTTTAATGACATCATGGTGATATATGGTTATCTAAATCTCACATGAATTCATTTCAAAAAAATAATATATAATGGGTGTTTTTGGCACCTGTGCATATACAGTTTACATGTACCTTGGTGCAACCTCCCCATCCTCTTATACATATATTCTTATATATGCACACATAGATTTGTACATAAAAGCTCCAAGTTCTAAACATGCATATTTTTTATCAAACTTTTGAATTCCAACTACTGGTCTTTTGGTACCAATGTTGTCCTTAACCAATGGTCTCCGCCCATGGGGAGAAGCGGAGAATTTTGATAACATCCATGGTAAGAAACATCTTCCTCCGTATTGGCAAAACAAATGGAATAGATATTTCATGCATAAGAATAAGATTTGAAAACTTCACATTCAAGTTCCACCTTAGCAGTAACATTAGGAATCATATAAGTTAGCCCATGATTCAACTCCCTAAGGAAAGAAGTTACCAGTATATTTTTTTGTCAACATGCACAACCAATATTAAGCTTAGTGCTCTGGAACAGAAGATAGACCTACAACTATAGACGATTGGAACTCTGTGCATTTTACTGGTGGCTTGAACTGTTTACAGGAACTGCAAAACATTTTACCAAACAATAAAAAAGCTTGATGTAAAAGTCGATCGATTAGTCGGGTTGACCGACTAATGGCTGACTAGGCATAGTCGAGTCAGCTACCCCCCGACTCGACTAGTCGGCCTAGTCAGCCGACTTTTACAAGTTTGATATAAATCAAGATCAACGAATTTGATTTATATTTTAACTAAAAACACGTCTTTACTAATGGGAATACACATCAGTGTGTGGCCATGGGTACATTTTCCTCTCTCTCTCTATCCATACACACATATACATGGTATAGACTTATTCTATATAATCTAAATGCGTACATTGTGTACTTTTTTATTGAAACCATCGATTGCATAAGTGTGCATCGCTATGCTTAATGACTTTCTAAACAGAAAGAGGATAGACATCTACAAATAATGATATATTGGGACATTTATACCCATGACCCTGAGTAGTTTCATAATTATACCCAAAACCCTCAATAATAATGAACTACACCTAGAACCTCAAATAATTCTTAACTCTTACATGCCATAATCATGTGTTAACTTTCATCTAGATTTCCCATTAACTTTGATGGAAAAAGTTAAATGTTGACAATTTTGTCTCTCTTTTTTTGACGCTCAAAAAAGGGGGAAACACTCAGAGGTGTTCGCCCCAAACAATTTTGTCTCTTGAAACATATCATATTTATAAAACAATGCCATTGTGCGGATCAAGCAAAATAATGCTCGCCACACATTGGATCGGTCTCTCTTTCTCTCAATCGTTGTAAATTGATGTTCGACAGAAGGTTTTGATGATTGAAGGTGGAGGCTTTATGGGAGAGGCATAGGGGATTACAACAATGGTTGGATCTTAGTTCTTAGATTGATTGAGAAAGAAGATTTGGTTGTATGGGTTTTGGGAACCAAGTGGTTGTTCGGTTTTGTTTCCAAGGGATAGAGTCAAAGTTGGGCCACTGGAAATGGGGGTGATTGGGTTTAGATTGGGAAAAAGACATATAGAGGGTAAAAATTCTGGAATGATCTTGGCCATATGATCAAGGACAAGTATCATGGATCTATACAGTCTGGGAAGAGATAGGTTTTGATCTTTCCCTTCTTGCATAAGCACCGACTTCGCTGCTTGAGGATGATGTCCTCAAAGAGTCCCACATTGATGGTTGATATTGGGTGTCAACTGAATCAGAGCACGGATCAGGAATGGGCGAACCGGTGGTATTTGATCAGCTCGACATGGTGCTTCATATAGTAGAAGGAGATGATTGCAGGTGTTGTTCTTGAACGGATGCTGAAGTTGGATGATTTCGCTCTAGGACCCGACAATGGGCCCAGCTCGGCGGAGCTTTAGCAGTGTTTCGTAGCAAGGTCTTTGAGACCTTGGATCTCACGAGAGTGGAGGGTTGTTGATGATGATACAGAAGCTGATCCATATGGTTTGTCGGACTCGCACGAAGGCGGTACAGATGGGTATTGATCAAGATGCCATGAGGTCATGGCAGATATGCACATGGTACTGCAAACTTGCATTGATGGTGCTTTGAGCGGGGGTGAAGCTTGTGTGTTCTTGCATGATTTAGGGCTTCAGTCAGTGTTCTTTTCTTTTCGAGAAAGAATTATTGTACTCAGGTGTTGGAGATGATCTTGGACTTTGCAGCGATCTGAAGATGCTTGCTCGATCAGGTTTGTTTAGTATTAGATATCGATTGCAGATGCTAGCATGGAAGAAGGTGGTTTGGGTTCTACAAAGTTGGGCGTTTTGGAGATAAGAATAGGATTAGGGGAGTTGGGAGGGGATGGGAGGGGGTGGGTGGATGAAGTGGTGAAGGGGGAGGTTGTCGGAGCGGCTAGAGTGGGTATGGGTGGAGGGGGAGGTGGTTGCAGGGGATGGAGGGCGATAAGGGCTGGGGGAAGATGATGGGAGAGGAGGAAGGGTAAGATTTAGGGCCTCCACATGGAGGTGACATGCCTTTTTATGGCCGCCTCCAAAGCGAGTTTGGTTTCTTCTTGTGCCTTCAGATCTAACTTGCTAACGCTAGAGGCGAGGGTTTCTTTTTTTAGTTTATAGCATAGCCATTGGATCGAGGATGGATTAGATTAACTCGATGCATTGGTTGAGTTAATGGGTTAAACTAACAGGGGGGTTACGGGTGTGAGACGAAACAACTATTCAGAGTTTCTCGTGTAATTCATGATTATCTAGGGTTCTGCATGTAATTACGAAACTATTCAGGGTTATGGGTGTAAATATCCCTAATATATTTCAATCCCATGTCCAAATTTTCTATGACTGTATGTATGACAGTAAGAACAGAACTCGTAACATATTTTAATCTCGCACCTATTTTGCTATCGCGGTATGACAGTAAGAACAGAAATAGTAATATATTTCAATCCTACATCCAATTTTTCTATCACTGTATACCTCAGTAAACTAGTCCTAACATAAGGCAAAAGAACAAAAGGCATGGGCTACTTCTACGTATATGTCATTATCTATTAAATGATTTCTTCACAAACAGAGTTGTTCATACCAAAAGTGGAAACAGTTAACCGAAGAAATTTCCAGTTAACCGAAGAAAAGATAGTTGATAGTTCATCCACATATCAAACAGAATTAAGATAAACCTTGATGAAAGAAAAAAAGAGCTTCCAAGTAAATTTAACTATAAAAAGTCTGTAAATCTTTGAAATAAGGACCACACGCTAGGCACCTCGGCATTTATGAATTGTACATCTTTGACTTCAAACTCAGCATCCTTGTTGTTTTCTTCTAACTCGAAAAGAGTGCGGACATCACCAACCAATTTGTCCTCCATATTTGGAGCACCAAAAGCCGTAAAATCAATATCTCCATCAGGAAGATATGTCTTCAGTGGCACTGATCCATATGAAAAAACCTAAACAGTTAAACATAGAGATGTGAAATGAAGGTTCCCCAGTTCAGCAAAATCAAGGTTGCAATATTTATATAAATTCTGTGTTTGAAACCTATTGGCTATAAAATCAAAAGAATCTAATCAAACCCATTAGAAAGCTACACTCTGAACATAAAAGATACTAACAACTTCTTCGATTCAAACAGAATAAAAAGTTCAAAGAGAAAAGATGTCAATGAAACTATAATGTGACAAGTAGGAGCACAAACAATAAGTTTCATATATTACTAACACGAAGCATTCATGTATTATTGTGTACTTTAACTCTATAGGAACATGCAAAAGAGTACCATTATGTATACCTGAAATATGGATAACAACTATCCTATAATAAAAATTGGGCAGCTTTGACTGTTTCCAACAGAGTATGTGCCTCATAATCTAGGTATGTTTCTCTTATATGTATTGATCATATCACTTTTGAATTTAAACATTCATAGATCTTTATTTTTAGGACAAAATTTCATTTTATAATCTTGGTCTTGTTAGTAATGTATTGCATATCATTACTAGGACGGAAACTAGAGTTGAATGATGACTCCCAAAAATCGGTGACATTACTAGAGTCCATCCAATCTATGCCCAGTTACGTCCAGCCTTCTCATATGCGAAGAAAATGTGGTCAATCGTCTCCACCTCCCCGTCACATAGCATGCAGTGTTGTTAGTGCCTGTGTAATGTCTTGACCACATATTTTCTTCCGTGTTTCATCGGCTATAAGAAATTTTTTATATGTGATGGGATTTACATGTCCCAAATAAACCTGCAATTTCATATCAAGTCCTCCGCTGCTGAGTCAAGTTGTCTTTCCAACGCTTTGTAAGCATGTCTCATCAACAAATCTCCATATGTCCGCACCCAATGATCTCTCCCATCCATTGGGCCCTCTAACAGACTGATAACCTCCAAGAGTTCATGAATTCCTAGAAGCATTGCTCAGAGAAGTCCGAACAGAAACGGGACAGCCACATACCATCCACCCAGATCTCATTAACCAATGCATCTCAATAAGTTGCTATTGCAAACACATGTAGGAAGCAGGCTGCCAGGTTCTCGCCACCGCTCCAATCATCTGTCCAAATGGCGAGAAAGTAGCCATCTCCTAGAACAGGGTGGGAGAACTGGGGAGTTGAAACAGAACGATACAAGTTCCTTTCCAGAATGTAGAAGTATGAAACTGCGGATGATGCATTAAGGACCACTAGGTGTGGATGTTATAGATTATGCAGGTCAGTCTGTAATATAAATCCTCACAGCCTCGTCAGATGCTTGCAATACACTGCAAGATCAATATTTTGTTCATAGTCTCCAGGCAGGGAACTCCTAGCCCTCCCTTTAGTCTCCAGGCAGGGAACTCCTAGCCCTCCCTTTTCTTTAAGGAGCATGACAATATCCCAGACCAAATATATGCCCCATGCATTCTGATTGGACACACCCCAGAAGAAGGGCCTCATAATCAATTCCAGCCCCGGGAGCGACCTTTTGTCCAACTTGGTTCGATCTATTTAGTGTTTCATCAAGCCTGATGACTTTTTGGAGAGGAATTTGCTCGGTTGTGCCTGATCTGGTGGGTTTTCTTCGGCCGATTTTGGGAATGGTTGGGGTTTCCAGTTCTAGACGGATGACTGGTCGTAGTTCGGAGCAATGTGCGATCTATATCCAAGGCTTTTTGCTGTGGCTTCGAACAAGGAGGCTTTTGTGGCAGAGATGCGGTCGGATGGTTCGTGGACGCCGACCTTTGGTGCAGTTTTGTCCGAGCAAAGGGTGGAGGAGTTCTTGTGCCTTTCTACCAGATTGGGTAGAGCTGAAGTACCAACAGAAGGGAGAGACTCTCAGTGCTAGAGGGATGGCTTCTTCTCGGTCAGAAAAGCGTATAAGGTGTTGGTGGGACATCAGTAAGATTTAGATACGGAACTAAATGGGGACTGTGCGAGAATTTGGAATTGGAGAATCCGGGCTAGGGTGAAGATTTTTTCTCTGGTTGCTTACGCGAGCGTGAATCCTAACGGCGGACAGGAGAGCCAGATTTTTTCCAGGAGTTGAGATGGATTGCATACGGTGTGGATCATCCACGGAAGACATAGATCATCTATTTTTCACTTGTCCTGGTTCTGTTGAGGTGTGGCAAAACGCGAAACTGTCCAGGTTTGCTTTGGACTGAGAAGATATCATTTTGGAATTCAATCAACAGAACTTGGTCGGGCTCAGAGGAAGGGAGAACAAAGGATAGCCTTCACTAGAACCAGTAGTCCACCTCTTGACTGTCCAAAATCCTTCCACCCAACAAGTTTTCATTCCATCTTCTCAACAATTGGTAACCACTCTAACAGATAGAGACGACTACTACTCAGAGGTAAACATATCTAGCGAATTGGTAATTAACCGCAAGAAAAGCCTATCTCCACACACATTCCTCCGCCTCTGATTATGAAGGACCAAAGGGGCTATATTTAATTTGACACTGTTGATCCTCAAACAGAAATTCGCCAAAATGTCAAGAATTACGTATTACAAAATGGTAATGGAAATCTCCCCAGTAGAGTGCCCCACCAACACGCCTTGGCGGACCATTTGCTATACCATACATGCAAGTACAGCTGCGGTTAGGCAAAAAAACAAGGGTGCAGCAGGCAACCTTTACAAACTCCCTTATATGGCTAGAAAAAAACCTTTTTCGAACACCCATTCATGAGAACAAAATAAGATGTGTGGTAACGTACCTTTTCATCAATGAAATCCACATGTCTAGGAACTCACATCTCGTTAAGGCTGACATAAGAACCCCAATTGTACTGCCATATGCTTCAGCGAAATGTGCTTTACAAAGTAGATTGATAGTCTGATGCCTCTTCCAGCCAGCTACAATCTCAGTTGGCACTGTCAGGCTATCACCTATTTGTCTACCTAGGATGAAAGTTGACTGTATTGGAGAAATAATTTCATCTAAGGCATCTTTAAGTGTGTGCACCAAGACTTCGATTGCCACAAGATAAATGGCATCTGAATCTGTGTGAAAATCCTCAACGCATTATGATACATCTTTCTTCAATAGCATGAATAAAAGCTCTATATTATGCATGTCCAAAACTGGCATTACCGTGCATAAACTCCTTCGCTACCATTACGGCTTCTGGATTTCAGGAGGGATTACTTGGGCAGAGAGGGGCTTGCGAAGAAGCCAGGCACATGAGGAGATGGTGAGATTGGACTCACTGAAGGATGAGAGGGAACTAGAAACTGACGAAATTCTGAGTCATGGGATGGTTCAAAGAAATCTAGAAGACAAAGATAAGAAGAGGGAGTGCAAGTGGAGGCAAAGGTGGCTAAAAGAAGGTGATGCAAATATCATATTCTTTCATACTATCGCGAATGGCAAGAGAAGGAGGAATTCTATCCACTCGATCGTGGTAGGGGGTAGAATTTCGGGGCGAGGCAAACATTGCAAGGGAGGTGACACAGCATTTCAAAAACATGAGCATGTGTTCCGCCCACGGTGGTGCTTGGTAGCTCGGGTCGGGAGAGAACCACATCTCAGATGCTGAAGCGGTGAAGATGACGACATATTTTGGTGCTCAAGAGATTCGTGAGGCTCTGTTAGGGGTGGCTTCATCTAGCCACATTGAAGCATCTGTTAGGGGTGCCCCCTAGCTCCACTCATTTTCGTTCTGGCTACCAATGCATCAACATTTATGGTTGATCGTACGGGCAGGGGGGATTTTGTAGGGGGTAGTCAAAGGAGGGGATATCAATTCCCATTCTTCAGTACACGGATGATGGGTTGTTTTGCAGGGAGTACCCAAAGTATCAGAAATGAATTATTTTCTGTTTAAGAAAAACCTATCTCCACACACATTCCTCCAACTCTGATTGTGAAAGGCCAAAGGGGACCACATTTAATTTAAAACTGTAGATCCTCAAACCAGAAATTCACCAAACGTCAAGAATTACGTATTACGAAATGGTAATGGAAATCTCCCCAATAGAGTATCGCCATCACGCCTTGGAGAACCACTTGTTCTACCATATATGCAAGTACATTAGCGGTTAGGACAAAAAAAGGCAAAGGTGGCTAAAAGAAGGTGATGCAAATACCATATTCTTTCATATTATCACGAATGGCAAGAGGAGGAATTTGATCCACTCGATACAAGTAGGGGGGTAGAATTTCGGGGGGAGGCAAACATTGCAAGGGAGGTGACACAACATTTCAAAATCATGAGCAGGTGTTCCCCTCACAGTGGTGTGCGGTAGCTCGAGTTGGGGGTAAACCACATCTCAAATGCTGAAGCGGCGGAGATGACGAGACATTTGGTGCTCAGGAGGTTCGTGAGGCTCTGTTTGCACTCAACCAAGACGTGTGTCCTAGGGCCGGTGGATTTCCGGTATTCTTCTACAGAGAATTCCAGGATCCCATTGATGAGGTGATGGGTTTGGTAACAGAGATTGAGGAGGGGAACTCCGGCTTTAATAAGATCGACCGATCTTTTATTTTCTTGCTTCCCAAGAAAGAGGTGGCTACTAGGGTAGAGTACAAACCCATCGCCCTATCAAACACAATTTACTTGATTCTGGCGAAAACCTGGCAACCCGGTTGAGGGTAGTCTTGAACAAAATCATATCGTCAACTCAAAGTGCATTCCTCCCGGACAGGCACCTCATGGACAATGTGGTTATGGCTTCAAAAATTGTAACAAATGGGTGTAGACGGAAAACAAAAGGCGTGTTATGGAAGATGGACTTTTCAAAAGCTTATGACTGTAGATTGGCGCTTCATATGGGCCTCTCTCCACATATGCGGATTTCCAAGCGTCTGGATTGCTTGGATGAAAAGGTGCATCACTATTACGTCATGTGCGGTCATGGTGAATGGCCAACCTAAAGGTGGCTTCTTCAAGCCACATCGGGGCATCCATTAGGGATGCCCCCTGGCTCTACTCATGTTCGTTCTGGCTACCAATGCGTTAGCAATTATTGTTGATCGTGCGGATAGGGAGGGATTTTGCAGGGGGTACTCAAAGGAGAAGGTATCAATTCCCATTCTTCAATACGCGGACGATACTATCATTTTCGCAGAAGGAAGCTATTCGTGTTGCAGGGGAATGTCAAAGGTCCTGGATCTCTTCGGATTGGTTTTGAGCCTGCAAATTAACAGGGAAAAGTCAGAATTTGTTGCTTTTGGACTTGAAGAGGACAAGATTGTCAGCTGTGAGGCTTGGTTGAGGTCCTCAAGGGGAAGTTTACATATGTAGTACCTAGGTGTCCCCCTGGTAACAGGAAGGGGGAAGATTGTGGAGTGGATACTAGTGATTGAGAAGATGGAGCAGAGATTAGTAGGTTGGAAGTCAGTCTGCCTATCAAGAGGAGGGAGATTGGTCTTCCTGAAGTCGATGTCATCCGCGATTCCAATTTTTTCCTATCATCAAGGTTATTGCATGCTGGTGTGAGGAGATCAGAGGGCATCATGAGGATATTCTTCTCGTCTTCCTCAGGACGGACAAATGATTTCCCTTTGGTGGACTAAAAGTTAGTAATGAACTTGAAGGAGGATGGAGGTCTTGGTGTCAGAAGCTTGGAAGAGATGAACAAAGCTCTTCTAAGCAAGTTGATTACTCGAATCTGGGGTGACTTTGATAATCTGATTTGCAAGATTATTCGTAAGACTTACATACTGGGTTGCTCCTTTCCCATCGATGGGGAACTCGTTTTGGTACCATCATATTTTTGGAGATGATCCTAAGATCGAGTCTTGAAGATGGCATGGCTTTCAAGTTCTGGACAGATGACTGGTGTGAGGGTGGTCCTTTGGGGATACGCTTTCCCTGTCTGCGGGCTTTTGCAATAAATCAGGTGGCGACAGTGCATGAGATTTGGGATGACTCCACCTTTCTTCCACTTTTCAGGGCAGATTTCTCTCATTAGCGATTGGAAGAATTGTTGACGATGATCGTGTAGATGGAAAACGTAGCTGGACCAACTGATGGGTGGGATTGATGGTGCTGGCGTGATGGGATCTTTTCGACGAGAAAGACGTACAAAGCCCTGAAGGGGACAGTGCTTTTTAACCCTGATGCGTACGAGCTTGACTGCAGGATATTCTGGAAATGGAAAATTCTAAATAGAGTGAAGATCTTCGTGTGGATTTTTAGGAGACGTAAACTCATGACTAGGGATTGATTTGCATGTTTCATCCTAAACACTGAACTGACTTGTTCCAAGTGCCAAGAGGAGGTGGAGGACACAAACCATCTCTTTTTCAGATGCAAGCTTTCCATCAAGGCCTGGAATTTTTTTAGGAACATTCGATGAGGATGGGCAGTGTCCAGATTTCTAGATTTCTGGGAGTTGATTAGGGAGATATTGCTTCTAAAAAAATAGATTAGCTTTATTTTTATTTATTTGATTTTCTATTTAATTTTTTCTAATCTTCACTTTTATATCTTTTATAAAACTCTAAAAATTTACAAAACCCTAAAAACAACATAAAAATCATTTAAATTCTTTTAAAATCCCAAAAATTGTGTTCTTGGTCTCCTTGGGAGAAATCAACATCGCAAGAAGTTGCTGGAGGCAGCGCCGCCTGGTGGTGAGAAATCAGGCACCGCCACCTGGAGGTGAGCTCATGTTGCGAAGAAGCGATTGTGGGGCTTTCATCTGGGAGTATAGCCATATGTGTTATTCTAGAGAGGAAGATGCCGCTAGGAGGTCTTACGAAAGGGGATGCGCGACGAGGATCGAATCATGCCTCCTTTTTTGTTTTTTTTTTTGTTTTTTTGTTGTTATTGTTGGATCTCGCACCACCTGCGCGAGTAAAGGAGCTTCTTTAATGTCGCCGCCTTCTTCTCTATGTTGTTGAAGCCTGGATCTACGCAAGGGTTGTGCAACCTTGCGCCTGGATCTAATGAGGGTATGGTGGCTCCTGCGCATGTGGTCCATCCTTTTATTGGTCTTCTTTGATTGTGACAGAAACAAGATTGTGTGTTGCTCTAGAGGTTGGAGTAGCTGCTTGAGCTAGAACATGATGTCGTACAAAATTAGGGTTTTGGGAAACCCTAGATGCTCTTCAAAACGCATTGGAATTGGTGATGCCTTCGTGCAAATTTAGGGTTTCCAGATAACCCTAGAACTGAATGAATTTGATGATGAACACAATATCAGAATCAAACTGCAGAACGACATTGTCATTGATGCTAAAGATTTAGGGTTTCAAGAAACCATAGGACCAGATCTCTGATCTTGAACATACAACGAACATGATCTTCATAAAAATTAATATTCAAGAACAAGAATTGAATTGCTTCTTTAATCGAAGCTCGAATAAATAATAAACAAACAAAATCCTCGAGAATCGAACCCACTCTGATACCATGTTAGAAAACTTGAATGCGGAGACGTATCAGAAATAAAAGATAAAGAACAATGAAGAATGTGGGATTTTACGTGGGACCCTACTCCCTAAGGAGCGGGATGAAACCATGGGAGAAGGCCTCAAAGGGCCATATGTGTCTATTGATTTTCTCATCTGATATAGGAGGTCTAGGGCTTTTTATATAGCATCCACAGTCCCTCCAAGTCCCACCACTAGTAGATGTGGGACTAAACATTGGATGTGGTAAATGAATCTTGGACGGATCCATTTACCCATCTTACATATGATGCATATACTCCAACAATGTATATTGTTACATGATATGAGTGCACCTTTGAGAGATTTTTATATCTTTTTCCATTTTATGGCATTTAACTCTAATCCTAGCCTTTCCTTATATAAATAAGTAGCCGGTCTTCATCCTCAATGAGAAAAGAAATAATCTAAGTAACTTGGTAGATAGTAGTGGTGGGCATTCGATTGGTTTGGGTGGATATGGGTTATCCAGTTTGGGTTGAATTTGATTTGGTTGAAAAAATGACACTCATCACCCAACAAAAATAGATTGGGTTCAGATGTTTGGGTAACTAGTTTGGATCGATTTAGTGGGGTGAAAATCAAATTACCTATGTGAAAATTATAGCTAATTGAAGGTCAATTAATGATAGATCCATTGATGTATAAAAAATATGCCAAAGTAAGCATGTATCAAGATCGACAAAGAAGAAGGTTGGAGAAATCAAGGTCGATATGGATGAAGAATGTTGGGATATGTTCAAGTTGATATGAAGGTGTTCAGTTAAGACCAAGGGATTTTCAATCATTTATATCACCTGAAAGTGGATTAGGATTGGAGCATAATTAATGATAATAAGGCAAGCTCTCAGTCGTTTATAGTAAGTATTGATTATATTAAAGATAATAGAGAAAAATACATTGAGAAATAACATTTGAAATAATGTTTAGTGAGACAAGGTTAATTAATGAGTTCATAACTTTGATTAGGAATGCAAGTTGTACATTGAAAATATATTGGAGTTTAGAATTCTTGATATTATGTATTAAGTATATGTCGGTTGGGTTAGGTGGGATAAACCTTAGATCATCCAAAGAAATAGTTTGGATTATTTGGATGGGTTGGGTGGAAGACATTAGACCTATCTATCAACCCAATACCCATTGAAGGAATATTGTTTGAGTCTAATCTGATCCAAACTCCAAACGACCCAAATCATTTTAACTCATTTTCAACAGTTTGGTTGGGTTATATGAGTGGACCCGTATGATTCCACCCCTATGAGATGGGTTTCCCCTCCCAATCCCAACCAGCCACCACTGCCCATGCCTCCGCCACCAGCATTGGCCTTCACCACCATTTGTTACCATCACTAGCTATCGTCATCATCCACCAGACCCTAACTCGACATCAAGTTACCCTTTACTCTGCCACCAGGGCTTCCTACCCTCTATCACATGGGCCTCCACCATTAGCAACAAAACCCCTTCCCTCAGCCATTGAGGCCACTGCCTTCAGGGCATCCCCGCCCCCTATCACCATGGCATCAACAGGTCTCAATATCCATCTCAACAATTTCCCACATAGCAATGCTGGTTTTAAAAGGCGGCACCTCGAGGCGCAAAGGCGTACACCTCAAGGCGAGGCGGTCCTAAAGTGCCCCGAGGCTCACGCCTCAGCTACAGACTTAGGGGTGTACGCCTCAGCCTCGCCTGAGGTGCTCGATGCGTGAGGCGCTCGAGGCGAGGCGGAGGCGTAAGCCTCGAGTCATGAGGCTTTTTTTACATTTTTTGTTACACATAACCATGTTTTTTTTGTTAGCATTATATTTTTTATTTTTATATTTTTGTTTCCATGTTAAACCTTGCATATTTCTATATATATAGCTCCATGCAAAGAGAAGAGATAGCTTGAAACAAGCGAAGTTACATGATCTTGTATACATCATATTCAATTTATCATACATCTACACATACTAGTTCTATTACACATATTTTTGTTTGATTGTAATAGAATTTTATATTAGTTGCAAGTTTGCAAGTTGATGTTGTTATTGGTTGTATAAGTTGTGAACTTATAATAGTTATCACATATATAATATATGAAGTAATGTTGAAAAATAAACACGTGAAGACTGAAGTAAAATAATTATTACATTTTATTGTGAGTAGCTGAATACAAATAATATCATTAGTAAAAAAATCGACGGGGGCGCTGCCCCCACACCCCCGCAGGGGGAGCGCACATGCTCCCCCCTAGACCCCCCCACAGTCTCACTGACCGGGCAGCGAGACCCCCGTCTTGTTGGGGTATGATATGGCAGGAGGGGATACATATGACAGTTCTCCAGCTACGTCCAACAAGACAATTGATTGGGATTCAAGGCATATTAATATTTTTTTTATTCGCACTAAAGATCATGTAAGGACATATCGATATCGGTACCATGTTGATACGATATATCGTCGATATATCGATGATATATCGACGCCATATCGCCGACATCGAACCGAGATTGTGAATAAAATGGCCTTGGAAGGCCAAATATCGACCATATCAGCCATATATCGATGACATATCGATACCGATATATCGCCGATATATCGCGATACGGCCTTCCATGCTAAAGATTATGGTTTCTATTCTACTTTAGTAAGTATAGACTTTAGTTTAATACTCATCTAGAGTCATTGAAGTTGGAATTGGAACTTGATATTCTGTATATTAGTGGCTTAGTATTAGTTTTTTTGAACTTCAATGCCTTCATCGCTTATGTATTGTATCTTCTACTAGTTTTAAAGTATTCCTGAATGTGTTTTTGGCCAAATGTAGTAGTATTATATATTTTTTAAATGCATTTTGTTTTAATTTTAATTTTTTTCCAAAAAAATTGAGGCTTACGCCTCGACCGCCTCGAGGCTTACGCCTCACCTCAATTTCAGAGAAAACGCCTCGGACCGCCTCGCGCTTTTTTAAACCTTACATAGCATCCATTGCCCCGCCAACCCTTGTCACATACGTGGCCTCCACCACCACCCACATGATCCATGTTGCCTCTCAATTGACCATGCAATCTCCTACATCCAAGAGATGGTATGATATGAATCAACCCCATGAAATTTTTTCCATTCAATGAGTGTGCACCGGCTGTGGGTAGAAGATGTCGGATTCATTCAATATGGCATACACTATATGTGATAGAGGAAGCACAAGGTTTTCCTTGTTCGGCTCGATCCAGAAAATGGATGACACCAATTATAGCAAATTGGATAAATACTCCTGCATAGATACAAGGAGCATACTCTTCCAGCACAAGCTCCCACCATTGCTACTTCTCCATATTGTGGAGGCTAGTTTATATATCAAGAACGTAGTCATTGTTACATTGACCATAACATACAACTAAGATATGGCATATGCTCAATGGCCCTTCAGAAAAAAAATTCTAGCCACTCTAGACATGTCTTCCTGATACTCGTGTACAGGATAGCCATTTTGATATGGTTTTTTTTCACTAAAGTACTCTTGCTTGTTCAGTTCATCATGGTTCAATACAGATTGGTGAGTCGACAATGGAGCTTGTACTCATCATTAAAGAAAAAAGAGCCTTTTCCGACAGTCGTAACTGATGAATTCAGACCAGACTGTACAGGTTGTTAATGGCAGATTATCCCCATTTGAAGTGAAAGAGGAGATTGTCAGACTCACTAACGTTCTATTTGTTCATAGGTTCATCACAATTGCAGAGATCTCCGCTATTGCATTATTTTTAATGCGATATCGTTTAGGACATTCTGACAGGAAGAGCAATTTGTGTGGACTGTGAAGGAGGTGTTTATCATTTGGTTTGGTCCATGGTTGCAACTCCATCTTCTTCGATCCAATTTAAACCTTCTTCAAGTGGTCTTTGGCACCGGCATCTAAGCTACACATCTATGTAAATAACTTAATTGAGTGCTTCCTCAGCTCCCTCCCACTACTCACTCAAAGGGTGAGGCCTAACAACTGGAGAAGTATCATTGAAGTTCTTTTCCTATATCCGGTAATACCTATTATGTTGCTTTATTTTATTTCATTTATCTAGTTGTCTGGTCCTGGTAGACGTCCCAATCGATATGGAATAGTTTTTTTGAAGACTAAAAAAGGGGTGGCACGCGATGGTGAACTGGATACAAGCTGAATGTTACATCATCCATGACTCAAGAAACCCCTTGAACTGGATACATACATTTTCACAATAGAATCTTTGACCCGTGAAGAGAAAAGCATTTCTAGCAATCCAGATAGACCAAATAAGTGCCAAGGGCTTCAGCAGATCCAACCTTGACCGATGCGGCAACCCATGTAGAGACAACCAGAATGCTTCAAGGTTTTGGGTACACACCCAATGAATGGCAGAGTCCTCCCAAAAAGGAGCGGACCAGGTACAACGGAAGAAAAAATGTTCTATAGATTCAATCTCGGGTCCGCAAAGTGTGCATCTATTAGAAACCTCCACAAAGAATCAGGCGTATCGGTCTCTCGTCATCAGTCTTTTCCTCCTGAAAAGCCAGAAGAAAAAACCTATCTGCTCCGATAAGCCAAGCATCCAAATAAAATTGCAGTCTCTAACCAAGTCATCTGTCCTTGAAGGGGGAGGTCTACAAATTGCATCGTAAGCCTTTTTTACCGAGAAATGGCTCCCTCTGCAAGCCCAATAGTACCAACCCGAGATGGCCCCTCAACCCGACGCAACGAGTCCAATAAAAGTAAGAACTCCTCCAGTCGTTGATCTGAGAAATTAGTCACAAATAGAGGCATCCAATTACCACTGGACCAGCATTCAGCAACCCGCACTCGCGGTCCAAAGCTAATGCAAAAAGTCGGGGGTAGCGAGTATAAATCGGACCCTCACCAATCCAGTTGTCGATCCAGAAAGCAAAGGATTCCCCGTTCCCTAAAATAGGCTTGAAAATCTCAGTTAAGTGTGGTAAAACCCTCAGAATCCCCTTCCAAAAAGCAGATGGCCACAAGCTCCTAGAAACAGCATGTGCTAACGAGCGAGAAATATCGTAGATGTGCCTGACAAGAGAGCAGCAGAGATCTTCGTCTCTCCCCCACAACCTGCTGACCCACTTCACCAACAAGGCCTCATTCATTGAGTCTTGGCACTTTATTCCCAGACCACCATCCACCTTTGGAAGCGTGATCGACTCCCAGTCAACCAGGTGTATCCCATTACCCTCCATACCGTACTTGTTCCACAGAAACCTTCTCATAAGTCTCTCAAGATGTTTCCTTATTCCTACTAGTAGAAAGCGGGAGGACATGAAGTAGATCGGGATCGCAGAAAGCATCGCCTTCACCAGCACGAGGCGACCCCTCTTAGAAAGGATGGAAGCCTTCCATCCCGAGAGACTTTTTTCCATTTTTTCCACAACCAGTAGCCATTCTGACATCTTGATCCTGCCCGACGTCAGCGGAATGTGCAAATAACGGATAGGAACTGACCCGCATTCCGTGCGAAGCTCGCCACTACAGTCATGTATTTCTTCATCCGACAGAGCAAAGGGGATCATTATGGACTTTGCTAAATTTAAAGTCAACCTGGACATTTCTCCTAAAATCTCTAGAGTGAGCTCCAAACCATTGGCCTCCTCGTTGCTCCCCTCGATGAAAAAAATTGTGTCATCAGCATATTGAAGGAGCAGGATTGATAAGTGCCAGCAGAAAAACCCTTTGTGTTCCCAGAGCACTGAATGTGGTCAACCATGTGCGCGAGGACGTCTGAAGCAATGACAAACAGTAAAGGAGTGAGAGGGCAACCATGTCTGATCCCCCTCTGAGGCTGGAAAAAGCCCGCATCCTGACGATTGTTCACCAAAAACCGCCAACGACACAGTGGTGATACAACGTTTCATCCAAGACACCCAGATCTCTGGAAAACCACGCCTGTGAAGGGCCAACTAGAGAAACCGCCAATCCAACGTGTCATAAGCCTTTGTGAAATCAACCTTTCATAACATAGCTTTCTTCTTATTTCTCTTCCATTCAGCAATGATCTCCGAAGCAATAACCATAATATCTGAAATCTACCGACCTAGAATGAAAGCTGACTGGAAAGGGGAGATAATATACTCAAGGACTCTGTTAAGTCTAATAGCAAACACCTTCGCGATGATGAGGTAGATAGCATTTGAAAGGGCGATGGGTCTAAAGTCTCCAATTCTTGCGGTCATATCACACTTCCGAAGCAAAAAAATAAGGGCCTTGTTCAGCTTGTCAAAGCCTGCATTGCACAGATAGCATTCCTCCACCACTTCTAGCACCTCATTACCCACGAGATCCCAAAACTCCTTATAAAACCTAATAAGAAAACCATCCGGACCAGGTGAGCCATCCGCATTAAGGTTCCATACCGCATTCTTCACATCCTCTAGTGTTACCTTTTGGACAAGACTATTGGCATGGGCCTCCGAGAGCCGACAAGCACCTTCACCAAACCAACTCCAAGGTCTCATTGAAATTCACGTAGAGGTCATCAGAAAACGATCCGCAATCGCTCGCCCCATCTCTCTATCACCCTTCACTCTGACGTCATTGAAAATAATCAAACAAATGTTATTACAACGATGCCTCTTGCAGGACATTTTGTGAAAAAATGTTGTATTAGCATCTCCCTCCTTGAGTCAATTGTGTCTAGATTTTTGCTTCCACTCTACAACCCGTTTCCTGTCCTCCATAACAATTTTTTCTGTGCCACCGCTCTCTGATCCAGCTCTACAGCCGAAAGAGGTCTTACATCCTCTACCTCATCAAGTCTCGCAACCTCTCTTTCAGCCTCGGATCTCACGGCACAGCAGGCCTCTCTACTTTCTTTCTTGAACTGACAGAGCCGAATACGAAGCGATTTGAGTTTTTGATCAAATCTCGCGGCTTGTCGCAGCAGACCCGATCACGGGCGTGGAAGACCAGTGAGAAAAGACCAAATCTCTAAAAGAATCCTCCAGTAGCCAGGCCTTCTCGAACCTAAAGAAACCCCGAGGCGGGGCGGTATCCCAAATCCCATACCATTGGCGTGTGATCTAATCTCGTTTTGGCCCTATTGGAAGAGAATGAGAGAGGGAATAGCTCAAGCAGTTCCCCGAGGCAAGGAAGCGATCAATTCGTGAATGGGAACCCGTTGATCTCCAAGTGTACTTTGTGTCAGCAGCATCCAAAGCCTCCATCCCCAAGGCATCAATCAGCCCAAGGAAGTCCGTAGAGCCCAGGTCCGTGAGCACATGAGTACCCTTCAGCTCTGCCTGAAAAATGAAATTAGGTTCCTTCCAGGCCAGTAACAAACCCCCCAAGCTGCCAGAACCCAGAAGCGTCAAAAGTGCGGAGACCCGTGATGTAGCATGCACCAAGGGAATTCCATATATTGGGAGGACAGGAGTCGAGCTTGGTTTCCTGTAGAAAGATAACATCACAACACTAGTCTTTCAACCTTAAACCCAATGTTACTCGCTTTTCCGGGTTACTCAGACCCCTTACATTCCAAAAGAAAATCTTCATTTGGGAACCATCGACAACCCATTAAGGGAAACCACACCCGACAGCCTGGCCACCTCCGCCTTGCGCTCAGTGATCTTGTGTATCACAGTGAGGCGCTGCTTGTCCCGTTCCCTTCTTCGGTATCTTCTTCCGGATTCTTATCGACACAAAGGATGGTGTCACCCTCACTTTGAACTGTTTCAAGGGCCACATGTTCACTGGAGCAGTCATCCAACACGAGGCTCGGAACAGAGGCTCAGTGAGACATGAGAAAGGAGTTTTCTGGATGTTTTGGACCACATAATCCTTACCCAAGGGCATCCAGGTAACCAAGGAAAGTCTTGGCTAATAAAGCCAAAGGAGAAGGATGCAGTAGCGAGATGACCTCCCTCGTGGTCGCGGAAATATCAGCCAAAGGAGAAGGATGCAGCAATGAGATGACCTCCCTCGTGCTCGCGGAAATCAAGTGCAAGGGTTGCTTGTGCGAAAGGAGGCCAGCCCGAGTTCAGCCGCAAAAGGGGATTGGGGTCTGAGAACTCGAAAGAGAACACAAGAGGGCTTTTCCACGGATGTATCAGATTCACGTGGGTGACCCGATTCTACTCTGCCTTGGATCCGCCTAAAAGTTGAAGTTGAGTCCAACCCGGAGCCCCATCAAGGGTGGGTTCGAAGAAAGCCGAGAGATAGAACCGGGTCGGGTTCGAAAAACCCCTCCCGGATCCAGGAGATTGAAGTGCTGGAGGGGAGCAAGGTTAGTCGGTACTCGATCGGTGGAGTCACTGACTAAGGATTAATAGGCAGTCGGGCGACTAATCGGATTTAGTCGGCCATTAGTCAATTTTGAATTTTTTATTTATGTTTAATATATAAATCATTTTTTATACATATATTCTTATATATTAGCAATATAAATCATTTTTTATACATATATTCTTATAGATTTGCATAGATTTGAACATTTTATATACTATTATAATGAAACAAAAGGAGTAATTGGCTTTAAGTATAACATTAAGCATATTAGAATAGGTTTGATTTAAAAAAAATAAAAACCGACTAGTCGGTCCGATTAGTCGGGTTGACAGACTAATGGTCGACTAAGCCTAGTCAGGTCAGCTTTCCCCCCCCCCCCCCCCGGCTCGACTAGTCGGCCGACTTTTACAACACTGGAGGGGAGGCGAGTCGACGTTGGTCAACCGAGAAGCCGAAACGACAATCAGAAACAGGCTCCGATGCAAAGCCCTGCTTCGATGGCGCCTCGAGAGACGGGACAACTAAAACGATCGAAAGTTGACATGGCACAGAGGGGGGAGAGGGATCGACATGAACGGGCTCCAGCTTCAACGGCGGAGGCGGAGATGGAGATGGAGGAGGAAGAAAAGTCACCCGCAAAGGGAAGGAGAACCGTCCTAGCGTCAGGGTGACATCAGCCTCCATCGCTGCCCATACAAGGCACTCCACCTGAAGCAGGGTTACGGAGGGGTCTTCCCCGGGCAAGCAACCATCGAAGAGGAGGCACATTACCATCTCCAAATGTGATAGCACAGGACCCAGGCGATGGATCGAGCGAGATAGGAAGGGGACCCCCGTTACCCGGGTGACGTGTTTTAGCACCACATCATTCGAGCCATCGGCGAACCGAGGCACCCTCCACCGGACGTCATTTCCATTCCTAGAAGATCGAATCAGACACTCCAACTGAGAGTGGGAGAGACCTCGAGCACAACACTTTTGAAAGCCTATCGCCACCACGTCTCCAGAGAACTCAGCTCCTAGCAGGAGAGAAATACCCGCCCAAACCAACGCCGAGGAGATGGATGGCTTTGTCCAGGAGCCAATCAAGACACCATCTTTTGGTTCTTGTATCACCGAAGAAGATCCTCTAACAACATCGGTAAATGACCTTCCGCGAGAGCCGCTGCCCGGCAGCGCCACCAACCCAAGTCCTTTGCCACTTTCTGCCGACTCATTTGCATTAGAAGGGATCCCAATGGCACTCGTTGCCGAAGAACACTAGCTGAGGGTGCAGGCGATACGGTGATGCCCTACCGCCCCGCAAGAAAAACAACGAGGAGGAGAGTTGCATGAAGCTGCAGCATGCCCAGGCCCCCCACATCTAAAGCAGCGCTGGCCATGCTTGCGGTGCGACACGACCACCCAGCCCTCAGTTGTTCCCTCCCTCGTTGCGACCCGCTTTCGATCGACAAGTTGAACATGCCTCCACACTCGCTTGCATTCCAGAATCGCCCTTTGCACCGCTTTTTTTCTCCGTCGCTCCATCTCCCTCTTCCCTCGATTGGGAATAGTTATTATCGTGTTCTTGTTGGTAATTTCTTTTGTGTTTCCTAGGTATTTCTGATAAAAACAAGCCTAATGTTTATTTCATAATTTTTGCCTTTCTCAATTAGATCAAAACTCAAGTTGGTGTCAATGTGAAGACTACATTCTGATGATGCCAAGGAATTCCTCTCATGTAACTTATTGAATTTTTCTCCTCTCGTGGGTTTTCGTCAAATAAACTGCGCACATACTTCACAGAGAATGGGATTGTCGAACGTAAGCATTGGCGTATTCTTGATGTTGTGCATACCTTTTTAATCCAATTCCATACTCGAAGCTCATGGGCTTTTTTATTATCCGCATGCTTTTCATTTTTATCGATGAGCAAATACCCGTTGAGGTTCTCTACTTAAAGAAAGAAGTGTTTTCAATTCCTCCCAGAGTGGTAGGGAGTATTGCTTTTTAACCTTCTCAATCGCAGGAGGGACAAGCTGGCTGATAGAACAGTTAAATGTGTGTTCTTAGGCATGCTAGGATTTATAAAGGATATCGATGCTACAACTAGATGTCATGAAGGCACTATATCAATGTGAACATCAAGTTTTTTCAAGACAATTCCCTTCTTGTCTAGTACAAGTACTCGTGTGTTTCCACCTCCTATTCAGACTACCCAATACCTATTTATATACCTCCCCTTGAGTCCCAGGATAGTCGAGTCAGATTTGAGTATTAACGAAGACAATTCCTTTTTCAGCTAGTGCATGTTCCTTCTACTAATGTGAGTGAAGGACCCACCCTCTACCACTCTTAACTTGAAGGATTTATGTTGATTGTAGCAGGTGATGGAGAGCAAGTTAATCAAAAACCACAAGAAAATTAATTATGCAATTAATCATAATGTGGTGATTGTTTATTTTACTTGGGCAAGTCCCAAGGTCGAACTCGAGGAGGTAATATGATGATTTAGAGTTAATTTTCAAAAAAACATAGGGCATAGGTTTTCAAGAGATACATTTTTTATATTTCTTTTTAATTTTGCAAAATTTTATAGGTTTTTAAATGCAATTAAAATAAATAGGATGCATGAGATTTTGCAAATGTTTTCTTATGCAAGAAAACGATGCTATGCAATGTGTGAGAATATAAAAATGCAATATTTTATAGAGTTATCAAATAGTAATGGATGAATGAATGATGCAAAATGAATGAACAAGAAATCGAACATGCACGCAATTTTATCCACAAGCCCCCATGAATGAATTAGTTAATTTCATAAAATAAATGATCAATTAAGCCTCAAATTAATCTGAAATAATGTCCTTAATTTCATACAAGTTTATGAGCAATAAGATTAATAACAATAAATAATCGGCTCACAAATTACAAATAAACCCCTCAATTTATCGATGCTCAAATATGTCTCATAATGATTGATTAAGTGTTTTGAATGATTGAAAATCAAACAAGCTTCAAAACCACATAAAGAACTCAAAATCAAACACTAATTGCTCAAGAAAACAACCCAAGGGCATATATGTAAAGATTAATAAAGAGATTTCTCAAAAATGACCTTCTAAGGGGCTTCTTTATAATTTACGAAAGCGATTGGTTCTGTAAATTACCCCAATAGTGGGGGTATATGTGCAAGGTTTAGAAAGCGCGGTGGTTTATACAGCAATTTCCTCAATTACGCGTGCGAGGCACGTGAGGGAGAAGGCTCTCCTGGCTATTCTGCAGAGCGGGCGAGGCTTGGCCACAAATTCCCAAGGTCAAGTGCAATATGTGTGTGCCTTGTGTTCTTGATCGTATGGTTGGTAGTTGGTCTTCCTCGCAGTATGTGGGGCAATAAGGGTGACCACGTGGAGTCACCTGGAGGCTCTGATGAGAGATAATCGATCGACTAGGAGTTGGGAGCGCTCCAACGGTGGAGATTCGATCTGGAGTGAGGATCAATGGTAATTGCTTCTTGTAAGACCCTTCTTTGTTGTCTTCTCCAAGCGTGGCTGGTGCACGGAGGGTGGGGTTTCCGACAGTGAAACTATTGTAGGTCCTCCAAGTCGTGCTCTCCAAACATGGTAGTGTTGGGTAAGCCTGATGATTAGGAGTGAAGATAACTTGCCTCCGAGTCGTCGCCTCATGCCACGGCGATGATGGCAAGGCTTCGTTGTCCTTTGGAGAGAAGCAGCAGCACAAGAAGGTTCATATGGATCATTCCTTCGAGAGATCTTCGTCTAAAGTTTAGTCGTGTTGTCCCCACGGCTTTCTCGGCTTTCTCCCTCTCACTGAAAGGACGGCAAAACAGCGGATAATCCGAACAACAATCAGAGTCTCCCTCTCGTCGGAAGGACGACGAAGCGGTGGATAAATATGAACAATGATGGGAGGGTGGTTTTTATAAGTAGGAGAGATGGGAAAGTCGTACGATGATGTGTTCCATTTGGGGTTGTTGCATGCGATGGATTAGGTAGGGATTAAGATGAAAGCCATAACTGGGATGGAGTCTTCGGCTTGGTAGCTGGTTAGGGAGGATAAGGGAGAAGGTGTTGGTGGTTGTCGACAGTCTCGGACTCTCGAGATAAGGGTGGTTAGAAGAGGAGTTGGATGGGTTCCATGCGATCAATTGCAAGGGATAGAAGTAGTTTGAGGTCCAACTGCAGGTGGTCAGTTTCGATCTTCATTTTGTCAGGATCGGGTAGAAGTGATAAGGAGGAGAGGCGTTAGGGAGATGGGTTCCTGGAGGTGTGTCACCTGGGGGTAGAGGAGCTCGATCGTTGGAGAAGGAAGGGGATAAGGGGGTTCGATCGGAGGAGGGAGATGTTGGGGAGAGATGATCGACTAGAGGTGGAGGTGATGGGGCTTTGATCGCTAAGGGGGCATCCAGAGGTAGGCGAAGCGTTAGAGGTAGGAAACGAGAGCAGCAATTGTTGGATCGCGACTTAATCCAATGTATGGGAGACGATCGTGTGCGAAGCACGTGAAGGGGAGTGGATGGCGATGTGAGGAGTGTCAGTCGTTGGATCAGATTTAATGCAACAGTCTGGAGTAAGCGCGCTAGTGGAAGAAAGGCTTTGATCGAGGCTTGGGCGAGTTTCCACTAAGAAGGAGACATGTGTGCGTTGACCTGTTAACTATGCATGGAAAATTATAAATAAATAAATAATAGTAAACGACCTCAATGCGAAAATGCTCAAAATAAAAAATTTTGATCTAAATGCATTCTACAATGTTCATGGACTCAAATGCTAACGGACTCAGCTGCGCAAGATATGATTTTTTTGCTGATATTTATATAAAATACCAATTTTTTTAGTTTTGTAATTTTTATTTGGTTTTCTGCAGACAATAAATGCAAGCAAAAATCAAACATGATGTAAAATAATGCAATGAACACAAATGTAATTTTTTGGATTTTATGAGTTAAGAAAATATCATAATAAATGAATGATGTAAAGTATATCATGTGAATTAAGTCAGTGAGTTCAAGTCAAGATTTTGTATTTTTCTTTGCTTTTCGGATTTTTTTATTTTGATGTAATTAGTTAAACATGAGATGAAATAAAGAAATAAAAAAGAAATAAACCAAAAAATTTTAATTATGTACATGAAATAACAAGTCAAAAGTGTAAATATGTACAGAATTCAGTTCAGTCCCAAAATCCAAATTCCACAATGAACTCTGATTCTTTTAAATTTGATCTTGATTTGTAGATAATTGAATGTACATTAATTCAAAAGTGAATAGAGTGAAATTAGACGGTGTATATGAGAGATATCAGCATTTAAGGCTTTTTGTCCTGTAATTAGGGTTTAAGTTTATTTCACATATATACAAGTTAGTATTTTTTTAGATTTTTCATTGATTAGTGTTAGTGATATGTACATAACGACATTAGCTTCATGTCAACTGGAGTTAGTATGGATTAATTAAAAATGGGTGAAATTAGGTGAACATTTACAAATGAGTATGAATGCAGAATGACATGATAATTATGCAAATTATTTGCAAGTGCATGAATGTTAGTTTGAGATATAAACATGTGAATGCACATAATTACTCGAGGCGAAACTCTATTTTCAGCTAATTAGTGTGATGAATCACATATTCATTAGTGACTCCTTTTAAAGCCTTGACAGACTAACGATTTTCTAGCTTCCAATAATACTTCTACGATAACATACACGTCTTCCAGTACTATGGTTGACGGTGCATGCAATAGTATAATTATTGATATGATATATTTTCATATAGCCCTCATGAAGGGCAAATGATAGTGTGTCATGCATTTTATTTCTGCAATACTTTCTTTCTCCAACATTGGATTGCAGACATTTTACAAAAGACCTGTCAAGATAGGGATTCTCGATAGTCATTTTAACGCACTACGTGACTCCATATGGCAGAATGCTATGGAGGAGGAGATAGCTGCTCTCATCTCCCATGGCAGTCTGTGGATCCACCTGCTATTTTTAAGGCGATTAACTTCAGATGGGTCTTTGTTGTCGAGTATAATTCAGATGGTTCGATCGCTGGATATAAAATCAACTTTATAGTCAAGGGCTTTGCAGAAGCATGCGAGGTGGACTTCATTAATACATTCTCCCATGTAACATGTCTTTTGACAACAAATATTCTCCTTTTATAGTAACAGCTTGATTGGCCCTTCATCGACTTGATGTGAATAATACCTTCCTCTAAGGCGTTCTACACGAGGTCATCTATATGTTGCAATCTTCTGGCTTTGAGGCTCAATAGGAGTGTCAAAATGTACATTTGGTTAGAATGTCATTTATGGCCTTGAGTAGAGTCCTCAAGCTTGGTCTAGAGGATATCAAAAACCTTGAGAATTTAGTACTTTCCATATCCTCATCTGAAAATCTCTTGTTACGATGAAGACAAAGAAAGGCACAGTGGTGGCGTGGTCATGCTAGTATATGGATGACATTGTCCTCACTGGTTATC
This sequence comes from Ottelia alismoides, assembly GCA_037367405.1. Taxonomy (NCBI): domain Eukaryota; kingdom Viridiplantae; phylum Streptophyta; class Magnoliopsida; order Alismatales; family Hydrocharitaceae; genus Ottelia; species Ottelia alismoides. Next base: position 83,083 of record JAZKJV010003997.1, read on the forward strand.
ACTCGAAAGACAACGTGAAAGTAAAGAAATAGGTAGCACATCAGTTTGTTTTCATGGATCTTGGACCATTGTGATACATACTTGGGATTGAGATTGCTCGTTCCAAACGACATATGCTTGTTTGTTATCCCAAGGAAGTATGCTACCAATCTACTACATGAGATCGGGATATCGGGATCCAGTGTTGCAGAAGACGGTATTCGGTATTCAGTCGGAGGGGTCACTGAATAGAGAATAATCGATATTCGGGGGCGACTATTCGGAATTATTCGGTTTTGTATTTTTTAATATAAAAATTATTTATAATACATATATTCTTATATTTTTATACATATATGGTCATTATTTAACATGAATCCAAGATAAAAGTACCAATCAATATAATAGATATATAGAATTTGACATTTGTGGCGATACCGTGGTAAAATGTAACCCATAAAAATTGAAAATTGAAAATAAAAAAATAAACATATCAAAAGTCAAAGTCCAATCGGCCTAATAGTCGGCCAGTCGGCCGAATAGTCGGCAGACTATTCGGTCGGGCCGACTATTAGCCGACTGGGGGTCTATTCAGTCGGGGACCCCCCCGCACCGCATAGTCGGAACGACTACTCGGGATAGTCGACCGACTATTGCAACACTGTCGGGATCCAAGCTAGCCCAAATTCCTATGGATCTAGAGCACACATATATGAGTATGGAGGGATTGGAAACACAAGTCATTACACGCAGTTGATCTAGAAGTTGTTATATCTGACTATCACTAGACCTCGTCAGCTTTCTCGCTTGCAGATGGCAAGCTTAGTGACTTCGTGGATTGTCCTACTTAGGCTCACTATGATGTTTGCATGATGATTCCAAGGTGTACCAAGTCTTCTCCAAGCCAAAGGATCTAGCATACTCTAATGTTGATTGGGGAAGAAATTTATTGGATATAAAGTCTAACACTAGCTTTCTAGCTACCTGGCAAGGAATGTGATCACTTGGAGGAGCAAGAAATCTGTAGTTATTTCATACTCTAAAGCGTGGTTAAAGAACCAGACCAAACTCGTAGATCAGACCGGTTGGACAAGAAACAGACCCTGACCCAATCGATTCAGTTGGTTTCATGTAAGTAATTTTTATAATAATAATAATGAACCGGTTTGGACCGGTTGGATCAGACCGGATTGACCTGAATTGAATCAATTTTGATGGCTTTGGATTGGCTATTGGCTATGGATCGTTGTAACTTGGCAGAAAAACAATGATCAATCGTGTTTTAGGATTACAAGATTATACTAGATTTTGAATATAATATATAAGATAGAGAATAATGTTTTAAATATTAGTTCTTATCTCCATTCAGAAAATGCATAAAAAATATATAAAAAAAACTTTTAATATCATCTTGATGTATGAATGGACACCTACTTGCCCAGTTTATATAACCTACACATGGTTGGACTTTGAACAAATAATATACCTTATAGTTCGCTATGGCTTGATCTACTCGGTGTTTTGTCCAATTTAACAGATCATAGACATGTGTCATATAATGGTTTATTTTCACAATTTTCATTATGAATATTCTTACATTGTATTAATTTACTGTTTCGTTTTCATGTTTATCTTGTTAGCATTCTATTTCATTAAATTTTGAACGGTTATTTTATTGACACGTATATATATATATATATATGTATATGTATGTATATGTATGTATGTATATTATATCTGATTTTCTCTATTCAAAAAATCAGTTCGACCGGTCTGACCGGTAAATTTAGCCTGGTCTGATTTTTTCTGGGTTGGTAGGAATGATGATGTAATGTTGATATCATAGTTCGTCCGACACGATCATACCAAACCAAAGACTTATCAGTTCAACTTTAGGTCTGATTTTTAAAACCTTGCTCTAAAGCAAAGAGTAATTACAAAAGGAATGGCACTTGCAGCACTGAGATAGTATGGATTCGATAAGTACTTGCATACTTACACATTGCTCGTACTGGAGTGAAGGAGCTCAAATGTTACAACAAGACAACTATGCATATAATCAACAACTATGTTTCATAAACACGCAAAACATATGAAAGTTGGTTGTCATTGCACCGGAGACTTGATATAAAAAAAGGTTGTTGCGCACATCTAGTATGACTTTGGATGATCAGACTATTGTCATATTCACCAAGCCTTTTACTCGCACTCAATTTGAGAGATTTGGTAGCAAGCAGAGCATGATTGATATATATGTTCCGAATTGAGGGGGCATGTTACATGATATGAGTGTACACCTTCAGGGATCTTTTTTATTTTATGGTAATACGGATATCCTCTTATGTCCAAACCCATGATAATGGAATTTTCATGCAGATAAGAAAATTTCTTAATGAGGTAAAAAGAAAAGAGACACACACCATGTCCATACTCCAAACGACCTTTTATCCACTTGTACCCCTAATTACAACTCTATCAACTAGCCTTGCATTCAAAACTAACGATGTGACTTTGGATATATCTTCCTCTAATGAGTATAAATAGATATTGGATACAAACAACCTTTATCAACTTGTGTCCCAAGTTGCAACTTTATCAACTAGCCTTGCATATAAAACAACTAATGTGCCTTTGTATACATCCACTTCTAATAAGTATAGAATGATCGAAAAGTATCTCTAATCCATCAACATCCTTGTAGAGAATCATGTTGCTCTAAACCTTGATATTGACAATTCCAAGCTAAACTTAATTAGAATGCAAAACAAGCTTTAAGATTAAAAAAGATGGTTTTTTCTAGTTATCTCATGATCATTGGTTGTCAAAACACAAGTATAAGAATTTTCCTTGTACAGATACCTGTGATCTCAAGGTAGTACTCGACCTAGTCAACTACAACAATTAAACATTGTTTTATGTCATTCCATTGCTTTCACCCATTTGTGGCCCTCGTAGCTTGATCTAGCTCGGTTATCTCCTAGTCATTTTCTTAGCCCACAAGTGACATCAATGTTGAACAAGGCCAGCCCTCGACTACTAACATCATGCAGTTCTTATGCATCTTCCATGAAGTAAAAGCTAAAATACTAAACCAATAGTTTGACAGCCCTGAGTTGTTTCTACAGATTTTTTTTTTGAAATCCTTGTTTCTACAGATATGATGCACAAGAGAAACATCTTAGAGGTTGTCCAAGAGAGGGATCATTATTTCTTAGTTCTCACTTCCTTTCTTAATCAAGTACACCGTGCAGGTTGGTTTTGGGACATCATGATGTCACATACCACTGTGTGAACTTTCCCGTCACAAAACAATGAACAAATATGGAAAATGTGTAAACTACCACAGTAAGGAGTAAAGACCAGCCAAGCTTTTTTGCCCCTCTCATTACCCAAAGACGATGCCATATACTTAAGAAACTCAATGCCAATCTTCAAGTTCTACAAAGAGAATATACATCATTATGTGTTAATGAAATGTGTGCCTAACAATACCTGTTGTCTAACAAGCCAACTAGAGAGTGGGTCCTCTTAGATTCACCATGACGCATTAGATGCTTTTGTTTTTACAGATCATGCAGCTTCTCCGGTACATATGGTTCTCTTAATTCTATTTTTTATGTAATAGGTGAAAGCTCGTTTTAGAAACTGAAAAGGTAAAAACATGCTATGGAGATCGAGGAAAAAGCGCGCGCGCGCGTGCGAGAGAGAGAGAGAGAGAGAGAGAGAGAGAGAGAGAGATGATGTGTTGCCATTCGTAAAGTAAATGTTCTCTATTTCAAGGCCCTAAATGTCGGTTTCGGTCACCATTTCGGTGACAAATTTGACCGAAATTTCGGTCATTTCGATCATTTTTTGTATAGGGCCCCCCATATTTTGGTGATTTTGACCATTTCGGTGATTTTGACCATTTCGGTCGAATTTCAGTAACACGTCGAAACCAAGTTTCGCCGAAATTTGAGGCCATGCTCTATTTTCACAGTTCATATGAGCTTTATAAGTTCCTTGACATACAAAAGCGATGAAAGAACATTTATCTAAAAGCCATAAACACTAGCATTAAGGTGAATATCCAAAGAGCTCTTTGTAGTAGGTCTTTTACCCATTTTCTAAACGCGGTGACTTATTTATAGTCTCTTGAGACAGCCTTTGTAACCACTATGTATATCATATTTTCATTCTTTAGTTTCTTTTAAAGCATGAAATACCTCATTTGATTTGAGCTAGGTACTACCGAATCCTAACAAACCTCCAACAGGGTTAGTGAATCTTGTCAATCTACACAAGCAAGACAAGGGAGCTCTAAAGTGCACGTGCGGACCAATGACGAGAGAATGGGGAAGGGAATACCACGTTCAGAATATCCATCATTTGCAACCCAAGGTCTAGAAGGAAAACTGGCTTGCGAAACAATAAACTCTAGAGGCTGGACCATATCATTCTTAGTGCAACAGATAAATTCGAATGCCATCATTCCTCGTTCTTTACTTTGTCTTCGCACGGTCATAGTAATAGATACACAAGCTAAGTAGCACTGTAGCAGTATACTGCACCTAAACACATGAAAAGTTCTTTGTTCGACGACACTTAATCACAAATTACCTCATAGTCAAAAACTAAACCCCGTCAGAATATGACAAACACTAACATAAAAAACAGACACCAAGAATCAAAAGAGCTATAAATTCAAAATAAAAGCAGTGCTCAATTCACCTCAAGGCCAAGATTCCTCGTGATCAACCTCTGCACGTACTCGACAACGTCCCCCCGCCTCCCCTCCGACGCTTTGGTGGGCTGGATCCTACCAATTATGCGACGTATCTCCTCCTCGGCCACTCGACAGCTCTCCGCGGGCACCTCAGACGGATTCGGCTCAGAACCCAACAAGTAATTTTGATGCAACGCGCGATCATGCAAGTCTCCCATCCCCACCTGCACCTTCACGGGGAAGGGGCAATGGAATCAAGGGAAAAGGGCATGTGGATCGGCCGGGATCGTTTCTGGGAAGGTGGAGGGGTCGATATGGGGATGGTGGGTCGAGAAATCGAGGATCTTGGGGCGGTGTTCTTGCTGTGGAAGAAGAACGATGGGTCTGTGTCTGTTGGGTGCGCAAATTCTTTTCGGTGGGCTCAATCTGATCGATTGGGAAGAAGAAGAACCCCTCTCTCTTTCTCTTTCTCTCTCTATCTCTATCTCTATCTCTATCTACAATCCCCTCCACCTTTTCCCCTTCCTTTTTCCCTCTATAATTTGGGGGTTGTAATGAAGGGGCAAAGATTTTGTTCCATTTTTTCTTGTTTCAGTTTTCTCAGTTGAGATTTATTGAAGAGAATAAAAATTTGGTGTAAATTGTGGTATTTTTTTATTAATATAGTACTATAGTCCACATTTTTATATACTTGTACTGATGTCATTGGAAAATACAGTATGAACAATATTTAAAGCTGCTATTATAATAAATACATCGATTATAATGTCAGTAATAGAAAAAACATATCTTAAAATCATAAAAGAATAAAACTTTATGTATATGTTCCATTCTCGTATTCATAAATGGATAATGATACGGATATCACTTTAATATATGCAAATATTTATATGCATGTTCATATATTGATTTGAACATATGAGAGTGTGTGTGTATGTGTTAGAAGATGGATAAGGATGTATATATCACTTAATATATGCAAAATATTTTTATGCATGTTCATACATTGATTTGAATATAGTATATAATTATAGAGTTATAAATCATTAATTTTATATAATTATTGTGAAATAAGTGCATTCACTGTAATAAATTTAGCATTTGACAACGAGCGCTCAATTATTGAATGTCATCGACTAAATATGTTGCGATGATTCGATATTTTTATTTTATTTGCAAACCATCATACACATAGACACTTATCTAAGTTAACACGTAAAATAATTTTAGGATTATTAGTACCAATCTCTATTATTTTACATCTTGGCCATTATTAAGGATCTGATATCACATTTTTCATATATGTCAATATGTACAACATAACACATTTATCCATATATGTATACAACTTTTTTCATCTTATTGATGCAATATCAATGTTAACAGAAAAATATGTAATAATTTAGGGATTGAATGGTTTATATCAACCTCAAAAGTTTATTAGTGTGTCTCAACATTAAAGTTAAGTTAAGTCATAAATTAATAGTTAAAACTCAAAAATACCATGATATTTTAAAGCATTGTTCTAAACTCACCATGTACTTAAGAAATCATTTACCACGATGTGTGTATGTAATTGATTGTGTGTGGGTACATATATTTGTCAAGAAACGTACTTTATTACTTACAGTATACTTCCCATATCGTCAATGCCAGATGGTTCCATCAAGACTCAAATAAGGCCCACCTCATCCTTGCAAAATTTTTCATTCATCAGTTATCCTATTGTTATCTTCATTATTCGTACACATCAATCGAGACAAATGCACTATTTGCGGTTTAGAATTCGTGGAGTAGTGTAAATATATTTGTGTGTAAGTGGTCATATACGAAAATAATCGTCCATACTATACACAACCAAGTAGATCTCTATATGGATCAAATCATAGCTCATAGCTACTCCACCAATGATACATCATGTATCAATCTACAAGTTCTATTTCCTTACATCATTTGTTTTTACAAGTCATGGCATTTTTCTCTTGACATGCAAAAACATACTTTTCTAATTCGTAAATTTAGTAAGTAAATAGACATATGTTCACAATGACATATACTTAGATAGGAGGAAATATGCTTACATGGGATTTTTCTATAAAAAACAATGGTCAAATATAATGCTCAAATATGTATGTAGGTATGTATGTACTTATGCATGTATGTATGTGTGAGAATCGTTGTTTAGATCATTAAAAAAATTGCATCACGAGTCATTGCAACAATAAGAGGATGCATTAATAACTATAATATTGCTAATATTCACCCATAAAAAAGCTTATAAAACTTTTATACAATTTTCCTTAAAACATTGTATACCTTATTTTCAAATAGAAAAAATTAACACTCCAATAATTTAATCTTCTTTTATACCAAAAAGGAAGATCCCATAATTTAGAGAAAAAAATATTAAGGCTAATCATTGTCCTATTTAATGATTATAATTAACATGTATTCTTAGTCATATAATAAATTATTCATTGTTAAACAGCTTAAATTTTAGGGGAAAAGCATGATATTCTGCTAAATTAATGCACCCCCCCTCCCCCCCCGCAAAACTAGTTTATTTCCAAACACTTCGAGTCATTGCCTATTGAAAGGGAAATTGTTAGAAATCGAGAACATAGAACCTCTAGTGCATTGAAGATTTGCACCTCTAACACCATATTGTTAGAAACATGCTAAAAATCTAAGTGGTGTTGTGTTTAACTGCATGAATCTCTTGAATATATTGTTTAACTATATGTAAAATATGCTAAGTTGGTTCGATCATTTAGTGTTGTTATCCCCAATCCATTAAGAACATTAGACCCATCGTCGAAGACATTATATTCTTTTGTTAATGGTCCCTTTGATTGGATACTTCCTACAGAAAAGGACAAGGGGTACACAGGGGATGCAATACCCTTCATATTTAGAAACACTTAAGAACCTTTAGCAAGCTCCTTGTCAAGGTGAAGGGATCCTCGTGGACATTGCTCCATACAATGAATATTTACAAGAAGGAATGCAAATAAGTCATTCTTAGGGATCGCCACCCCCACATCCACATTCGAGATTCTTTGAAAGGTGGTATGAGGAGCATTTTTTGACAAAAGGTTCGAAGGGCAATCAAGAGGAAGATACAATATCAAAATACTATACTCAGGATGATCAACAATGTCTAGTGAGTCCTTACAATTCATGTACCTTAATGACAGTAATTTTGGTTTATGGACATCAATGCATACGTGATTCCCCGGTGCATTTAATTTTGATGTTCATCATCAAAAAGATGCATGCATCATGTTGCATTCTTATTATGAGCTTACATCAATTTCATTAGTATTTGATGGATATTATGCTTCGAGTATCCCATCGCTCGACATTTGATTTCAAACTGATAAGAGAAATGACTGAGAGAACCCCTAATTGACTAGAGAATCTGATATATGATCTTCCCACCGACGGATCTGAGATGAAGGAAGATAGATTGCATGTGAGGGTCGAGTCGACATGAAGGGTGTTGATCCCCAAGGATGTCATAGTTCAAGAACTTTAGGGATCTAATTGTATTTTTTTGCTATGGATGAGCTAGTGATTGAAAATTGATGACAATAGTGTATTTGCAAAGAGTTGGAGAAACAAATAAAAATGACATCAACCAGAACAAATGGTATAGACATCATTAAACATCAATAAAACTTGTACAATTTTCAACATCTATCCATATAGCAGAAGTTGGATGCCACTTGTAATTAGCATCAAAAAGAGCATATTGATTATATGCAAGACTAAATGTCAATGCACATTCCATCATCAAATACATGTAATTTCATCTTGTTAACAACAATCAATGTGTTAAACCGTGGAAATAAGAAGATCAAGTTGTTTTGCAATTTGTACAGATTTAAACGATCGATAATATATTTTCTTCAAATATTTAACACTCACTCTAACAGAAATGATGTCATTTTCAATATGTCTAAGGAAATCATGATCCATAAGATTTAAAATGTATGTAGTGCTCCTAACATGGATAGTCTCAATGTAGCTTGTTGTTTGATCGGCTCACAAAAACTCAATCATCATGGTATTAGTGGATGCATTTTCTGAAGTGATTCTATGAACTTTACTTTGAATTCCTTACTCTTGAATACATCTAGAAATAAACATACCAATTGCAATCCATGTGTGAGATGATGCTAAATCACAGTAGATAATGACACGAGTCATAGTTTTTACATGGGATCAATGAAGTTAGCGAGTTACTGTTGTCGTTTACCAAGGCTTCCATTTAAAGTTGTCATGCTTCTCCTTCCAACTTCTTAGCACCACGTAGGTGCTCATCAAACAATATATTTAATAGTTTGATTATATACTTAACAAATCAAGTATTGAATAAATACGATCCATATACTTGAATTTTACCTTCAAAATTTCTTTCTCAAAATTGCATAAATAGATGAATTCATTTTTAGTTGTGTTTATTGGCATCTTCTTGAATATAGACTTCAATGTTTTTTAAGCATGTAAAATCCACGATATCCAATCATGTCAAATACACATATTCATGCATAACTATCATCATTTTGCAAGTGCCTTCCAAACATTAAATGCATCATACTTCTTTGTGAAGGAATTCCAAGTATCTCACCCTTCATCTCATAAGTAGTATTAAAAGAAAGGGTATATTATTTATTTTTTATCACCGCTTCTGTAATACATGGATATATTTAATAAATGACTCTTCGTGTTATTACCCATCCACTCTTAATGTTTTAGCCCAAATCTCCCCATAACTATAGCATTTTTTATAATTACGTAATTATCTTTACATTCTTTCCCTTTATTATTAGTGTTTTATACTATGATATCTTCATAATAACACGGCATAAAGGATGTTTTTCTTTTTTTTTCTTTTCACATGTTCTCAATAACCTCTTTAGCATCACCTAATTCCACTAGATCATCTTCAATTTCAACAAGTTTATTTTGATTCTCACTATAATCTTGGAGGACTGTGTAGTAGTCATCCAAAATAAAAAAACACATATACTAATGTGAAAATTGAAAATGAAGTAAAGAAAACTTACTTAATTCCAATTAAAAAGATATTTTTTACATATTAAAAAAGTATACGTTTAGTTTCAATAAGGTAAATGAAAATTATTTTGCGAATAAACATTTAGTCAGAGATCATGTTCATCCAACACTGAACTAACTTGAGTTGTAAATCAAAACTAAACAATAATCTTCATCTACTAAATTAAATCAACAGAGAACCATGCAATTTAGAATGTATATTAATTTTTTCTGCACTAATTTTATAGTGTAAAAAACATAAAACTCCCCCAGAACTCTATCTACACAGACGTGCACATGGATGGAAGAAGGAATTTTATCATGGAGGGGCCAAATATACAACTATTATGTATACTCGAAAATGAAAAAATCATTGTATTTTCAAGTGATATTTTTAAATAGAGTTCATATTTCTAAAATGAACCTCTTTCAATTTTAAAGAGCTTATAATTTAAATCAATTATTAAGTTCGGGTTTTCAAATAGATTATTATTTTCTATGGTTATTTTTAAAATTTGATAAATCTAATAATTTAAACCCCTCTAAATCTGTCTCAAAAAAGATAAATTATCAAGAGAAATTTTGAAACGGAAAAGTTCATGGTTAAATGGAAATAAATTCCTTCATTTATAATGAGTGCTAGAGGCACTCACACTCCTTATAAATAAAAGAGCTTTGTTGTGATGTTGTATAAGGAGTGCTAGAAATAATTGGAGAGATAAATGAACTCGACTACAAATTTATATCAAATTATACATATAATTTGATACATTGGAAGTGATTGGATAAACTATATAAAAAAATTAAAATTAGAGAGGTAAGATTCAAACCCTGGTCTCCAAAATAATAACAATGTTACTCTACCACTTGACCATTGAACAACTTTATAACCATTCTCTAACATCATTATTTATTATACAATTAAAGAAGGATCATATTAAAACCTCAATGTATTGCACAAGTAATGTGTAATAATTAAGGAGGGACCATGGTCCATCCATGACATATACTAGTTCTACCACTACACATGCATGTTCTCGCAACTATAAATTGGTTATTTTAATACTAGAATATAAATCAATTGATGCAAATGGGAAAATTTCAATGGTGAAAAATATTTTTTGGAGGAAAAATATTTGGTGGAAGAATTTTGGATGGAGGAGAAGAAATGGCTCACTGGATGCGAGGGGTTTAGAGGATGAAGAGCGGAGATCGCATAGAGGGAGAAGACAGAGAATAAAAAGGAGATAGAATCTCAATTTTGATCTGACATTAAATTGTCTAAAATATTGGACTATCATCTCCTTTATATAGGAGGGGTGGGGTTAACAAATAGAATCAGAATAAATTTCGAATCCTTACTTATCCTAATTAACTCTAACCATCTAACTAATTAATTTGATATCATAATGGTCTCGTTATTTTAAATGAAAATAAAATTACAACGGATTCAATTAACATAAATAAACCATGACCATGATTGGAAAATGAAACTCTAACAAAAATTGAACGGACGAAAAATCCTAATTGAACATCAATTTGTCAGTTCATACTGCATCATCTCTCTGTCGGTTCAAAAAATTCATCTCCTGAACAAAATTCCTTGATCTTCAAGTGCAGTGCCAGAGGATTATTCCTAAATTCGTTGAATAATTTGCTCCAATTGCGTAACCTTTCTTCCTTAATTCAACAATATGTTTGTAGTTCTTCTCAATTAGAGGGCATCCTGCAATTTTTCTACCCCTTCACTTAAATAAAAGCCCACTCATATGCATATTTTTTAACCTTTGGGTAAAATAGTTTGGGGTTTCTTGTAATATTTTCAAATTAATTTCCAATCCTTTATTATTGTTGGATACGATTCTCGATTGGAAGATGCCCTATTTTCTTAAGAAAAACCTTGGTAGGGTTTTCTTCATCTCCATCAAATTATGTAACCTTTCTTCCTTAATTCAATATTATGTTTGTAGTTCTTCTCAATTGGAGGGTGTCCGGCAATTTTTCTATCCCTTCACTGAAACAAAAGCCCGCCCGCTCATATCCATTATTTTTTAACCTTTGGGTAAAATATTTTTGGGGGTTTCTAGTCATATTTCCAAATTAATTTCCAATCATTTATATCGTTGAATACAATTCACGATTGGAATATGCCCTCTTTTTTGAGAAAAACCTTAGTAGGGTTTTCTTCATCCCCTTCTAATGGCAGTGGTTGCAAGGAGGGAGGAGGAGGCGGTAATGGATACCGCATGCGTGATGACGGAGCTTCACAAGGACATGGAGATGATGATAGTGGCAGTGTCGAAGGGGACTGCAAGGGTTGGACGCTGGGCAAAGATGATGTTCGAGTTTGGGTGCGGGTGTTGGCGCATGGCCGAGAATGGAGGGGTTGGTGGTAGGCTTGGCGATTGGACTGGGGAGAGGATCAGGGGATTCTACAGGAGCGAGTATGTCTTGATGAAGTTTCAACGGAGATGGTGGCAGCAGTAAGGGTTGGTTGATGCTTGTAGCATGTAAAGGTGGATGTGGTCGTAGGTGTTGCTGTAACAGAGGACCATTGCGGGACTACTAACAAGGTGAAAGGTTGTGTTGTGGTAATTGGGGGTGGTATTGGTGGAGGAAGGGGCTGCGAGGATGGTGGTGGGCTATTAGGGTGGTCAGAGGTGTTAAAGAAGGCTTCGGAAGTGGCAGATATGAATCTGAAACTACCTGGACAACAACCTGAAAAGGCATCAGAGGTGATAGTAAATCTGGAGCCGAGGTCAGAAGCAGTGGCAACAGCGTTGGGGAAATGGGAGGAGGTTTGGGAACCTCTTGGACATCGGTTTTGGGTAGTTGTAGCATCACAAATGGTGGTGGAGTCAACGAGACAATGCTTAGTGTTCAAAAATCTGCAGCTAACTCTCGTAGACTTGACTAAACTTCGATCAATATGGACATACCTCTTTGTTGTAGGAATCTTTATAGGTGAGATAATGGAATTTGGAGAGGCCATGGATGATGGAAACCACAAGAGGAGAGATGCAAATAAAAGGTTTGCCCTACATGTTATTATATAAGGAGTAATAGTACTAATTCCAATAGAAATTTGATAGGATTAGGATTGAATTGACCCTTTCATATTTAACCTTCTCTTTATAATTTTCTGGAGGTGTATATGCAAAATTCGTACCCCTTCACAAACAAACTTCCCTTTTGATTTGTTCCTTACCTTTATCTTTTTATAAAAGGATTTTGGACAGGGGGCTTGAGCATAATATTTCAGTAGATATTTGGCCTATTCTTGGAGAACAAGTAGCCGTCCAACCAAGGGTCCTCTCTTTCTCCTGGTAGGGTTTAGGCTTTCCATACCCGATGGCAACGGTAAGATGGGCAGAGTCGATGGGGGTTGGCCTTGTTGGACATGCGAACCTACGACGAGCCATTATGCAATAAATGTTATCGTGAATATCATTCCCTGATCTGAAATGAGGAATGATTAATTTGCATAATAGGTCTCTTAGTACAATTAGGGTTATGTAACATTGCCATCTTAATGATCATACAACTGTTGATTCAATTATTGAATCATAGAGGCTGGTACTCGGATAAATATCTAAGGAGTTAGATTGAGGACTCATCAAGCACCGTCAAATGATTGTTAAGAGAGGATCTCCAGCATGAGATGGAGATGGTAATTCTTTCTCTAAAGGCTGATATCTAACCGACCTCTTGATGCAGGTCCTCTACATAGGAATAGAGATTCAAAGGTGTTAGATAAGTTAGGTCAAAGAGTTGACTTAACGAGATCGAGATAACCAAAGTCCTATGTTGTATGCTGTCACGATATAGGCATGCATCCTCTGACCGGAGATAGATGTATTACTATATGTCTGAATATGTACATTTGGCAAACCAATAGGTTGATGACCTAACCAAGGTCTATACACCGGTGCGCTGGCGTGCATGCAAGGGAATATGAGTAATACGATCTCTCAAAGGGATCATACAGGTTCATTACTGAACCAGAAGACATGAGCTCACTCTTAAGATAGTGGGAAGAATCAAATTCCGTGCACGGTCATCTTGTTTTGGAAGCTTGACTGAATTTGTAGGTTTGATATATACTTTTGGAAAATATATGATCAAGACCTAGGTATGATATATGCTTTTGGAATGTATATGATTAATACCGACTCTCAATGATCAAATGAGAAAACTTAATGATAAAACCGTGAAGGAGAAGTCTAAAAGAGATCCAAAACTTCGGGTTTAATCTGGGTCTTCCAGTATGCATGATGTACAAGTATTGGGAATACCTGAGGGTGATATGATCATAAACGATTATATAACCATGACGCTTCCATTCTTAGGGAGTGATGAAACGGGTCTGGATTTTAGTGACTCCTCTCATAGAGAGGTGATCTAATCTTAATTCAAATGTTGGATATTGATCTGAACGAGATTCAGATGCAAAATGAGAAGATTAGATCTACGGCTTTGATTTAATCAGACATCTATGGGAGGTCCGCAAGATATGGATTTGAGATTTGATCTCAATATCCAAGTCACTATAAGCGGAACAATACAATCATCCTGTCCTTATTTCCAAGTATCCGAGAAAGCGCATTATCCTCGAAAGAGTTCATGGATAATTTAATTGTTGATATGCGTATCCGAACATTGAGAAAATTGATAATTAAATGTGATTTAATTATCATGAATAATATGAATTTGATTCATATTATAAAGAGAGTTATCTAAGATAATTAAATGTGATTTAATTATCAAAGATTGGAATGATATGAATGTGATTCATATTATTTGGGCTCATAAAAATAGACATCCAAGATGGTTAAATGTGATTTAATTATCTTGGATATGAATAATGTGGATATCACTAATCATATATATTATAAATGCAATTTATGATATATAAGAGAGAGCTATTTGTGACATATATTTGTTGATTAATTATTGATGTGAATTAGATTCACATTGGATAATTAATTAAATTTACATTTTATTTTGGGATGTGAATGTGATTCACACTTCTCCAATGGCATGATTGCAATATTTCACAAGATAACTATGAATTATTTTTGTGAAATAATTTACAACAATTGTTGTTGTAAATCCTGGAGATATCATGAGATAATGGTATCTCATGGGATAATGAGATCTCATGAGATAATGAGATCTCATGAGATGTTGGTAGCCGTCCCCCTTTTTAGGGGATATGGATTATGTCCTCATTATCTTCAAGGATAATTAATTGATTTGATCTGAATTTAAATATATTTATTTATCGGTATATATTAATTTAAATTAAATTAATTGTTACTGTGTTTTTATAACAAGATCATAGCCATTGAAAGAAACACAAATCAATCTCACCCATTGATTGTGTGGTGTCTATGGATTGGGATCTATGGACTCCAAAAATCCTATATAAGAAGAGGCATCCCTTCCTCTTCGACACACGATAATGAATGCTCTCTCTTTTTCTCCATACGTTAAGCCTCTCTCTCTCTCTCATAATGACCGTCCACCATGGAGTCCTTGTGAGAGTCGTTATCGTCGCAGCATTGTCGTTATGCTACTGGAGTATTTGCTCGTGGATCTTCGTATCCTTCGGCATGCCTCGCTCATGAAGAAGACGTTGGATCTCATGTGACGAGATCAGGAGATTCGCCGCTTGGATCATCAACATGGATTGCGAGAGGGATGCATCTCATCAACGTGCTCGCAAGCGTCTCCTCCGTTGGATCAGACTTTAGACAGCAGGTCTCTTGATTTAGAGACTTGATTGCAACCACACTTCAAGAAGTAACCTTAATACCTATTGTGGTCTAGATGAAACGATCTGAGAAATTTTCTTGGATCATGTGGTTTCATCAATTTAAAAAAATAAATGAATTCCGCTGCATCGAGCAACTAGTGCGAGTAGTCACTCCCGATCGCATTCGATGCGATCATCACGCTTCTGTGACGCGCTTGAGGATTTCCCCATATCCTTCATGCCTCATGTCACGGAGATGGTATCTCCTCCCATGACGGTGGCAGGGACGATCTCTCAGCGTGAAGGCCATCTTTGGATGTTGGCATAGGGGAAGTGCTGGCACTAGGAGGATGCAGGAGCCGACGATGATAGGGAAAGAGTATGATGTTGGGTTGGATCGATTGGTAGCGAGGTTGGCAAGGCTGAAGCGGGGGTATGATAGGATGAGATGTTGGGGTTGGGGAGAGGATGGGAGGCGGGGTCGGAGGGAGGTTGATGGAGGTGGCAATGTGGGTAGCGATTGTGGTGGGGCTGGGGCCGATGTTACTATGGTCGGGGGTGGGGGAGAGGGTTGCACTGGGTTTAGAGGAAGTAGAGAAGGGAATGAAATGGTCGGAGGGGGTGCTGGAGTTGATTTTCCTATTGACTGCCGATCTGAAATGTATTGGATATCAAGTAGAAAATTGATGATAGTTTTTTTTTCTTATTTTTCTTCCTCTAAAATCTAGACAGCAACTTCTGCAACATTTTTTACGGCATTATCCTCTAGTTGTCATGTCAACGATTCAACATTACGTGAATCTCACATTTCTCTCGCCAAAGCTGGTATATATGTGCACACTTTGATCATATCGGATAGTATTTTTCTAACCTCGGCATGCCATGCACGGTCCGTTGAGTGTGAGTCTTTGGATTTATGTCTGCATGAATTCCTGGATGGATCGTCAGATCATGAGGATGATCTATAAGCCATGCTCTAATATCAATTGATGCAAATGGAAAATTCCAATGATGAAAAAATATTTTTTGAAGGAAAAATATTTGGTGGAAGAATTTCGGCAGGAGGGGAAGACAAGTCTCGTCGGATGCGAGAGAATTATAGGAAGAGCAAAGATCACGTCGAGGGAGAAGGGCGAGATAAAACAAGATAAAATCTCAATTTTGATTGACTCTAAATTGCCTACAATATTGGAGTACCATTTCCTTTATACAGGAGGGATGAGGTAACAAGAATAGAAATAAATAAAAATCGAATACGAACTTATCCTAATTGTCTCTAACCAATAACTAATTAACTTGAGACTACAATGATCTTGTTATTTTAAATGTAAATAAAATTGCAACGGACTCAGTTAATCGTAAATAAAATTACCATAACTCCAATTGGAAAATAAAATCTAATTTAATAAACGACAAAATTTGAATGGACGAAAAATCCTAATTGAACACTCATTTATCGTTTCACGCTACATCATCAATGTTGTTGATCCGAATCATTATAAAATATACATTATATTAAAAGGTGAGGTCATGTGGAATTCTGCAGTGTAATTCATCTATCAAGTGATACAAGATTAGTTTCATAGACGTCATTGATTGTTTATTATTGCATGATATAGATTTGACCAAGTATTTTGCATTTATAACATAGTGGACACATAAAGTTGTGTATCCATGAACAAATATACCTTGCCCTCTTTAAATACACATAATAAAGTTTCAAAATAAAACAAAGTCCACCAAATTATCTAACCAACCTAATGGATAAAAAATAAACTAAAAGCATTGTAAGTAATCCATTAATCTAACACGCTAAAAAAAATAAAACTGCATCAAACAAGAGTAAATTTTGAATTTCGACAATAAATAATTCGGATTTTTTCCCAAAATCTTCTCAGTGTTGCATTACTTCAATAGGTTGACACTGATAGGACTACATTCTCTATGTAAAATCTACTCGATCCAAAGACCACCCTATTCTCTGCATCTATAAGGTCCAAATAACGACTAATTTGTTATATTTTATTTCTCTTCTCATAATAATTGCATAGGAAATAACTCCTCGATTTGCTCCGATACCAGCAAGTTATGTTTTGCTCTTCCTCCAAATCTATCCTTGTAGCTGAGAATGAGTAGGAGTTTTCACTGGTGCAAGCTCCCGTACTTAGTGCCACAGTTCTATCATGCTTGGATAGATATTGGCACGTCGTGATCCTCGAACACGTTGCTAAGAGTTGCTAAGAGTTTATACAAGTTGCTAAGAGTGCTACTATTCCTCGCAAGTGGCTGTCAGGGAGCCATTTTGCTGTGTGTAATAGCTGCATGTTTGTTATCTGAATATATTTCTGTAGCTTGATTTAATTAGATCCTTCTGCATGACTAATTCCAGGTATCATGACCATACTGGATATGATGCACGACACTCCAGTTGATGATCTAAAGAGTCAGATCCAGGAATCAACCAACATATGTGCATGTTATCTAAGATATGTCTCCAGGTTGGGAAGGTAAAAAACCAATAAAAACTTCATGATTTCCTCGAAGACAATCTCTTCTTCATCCTCGGACTCTGCATCATGTTACTTTCTCATTTGGCGAATCATTTTCCTTTGATCCCCTCCAAGTACTAAATGGTTTACCATATCGGCAAATCATTTACAAGAGCTATCTCTAGTTGACCTGCTGGAGCTCCTTGTGCCCATGCTCCTTGTACCTATTTTTTTGCTTTTATTAACATTAAGTTGTTTTGAATTTCTTTTGATAGACTAAACACCTTGAAGAGGCGTGGGATATGTTTTGCTACTCCATTTTTTCATGGTTCACAGAGTTATCTAAGCACTTTGTATGTTTTTGTTACCTTACAATGCTAGTAGCCTTCTGTTTCCAGTCTGAAGATATAATGATTGTTATATAAAGAATCTAATTCTAGTTGCTCTCAAACAATTAGGAGATTCTCCAAAAACATGAGGTTCTGCTTCTGGCGGCAACTTGCTATTGGGCGTTACTCACACCAAAGTGCCCAATAAGGAATGACGGGATGGATTACTTGCCCATAAAGGCACCTCAGGGAAATGTTTACCTAATTCCCCATATATTCCAGCCCAACATCTGATTTTTGACAAGGTATCTTTGTATCAGTTACAGTATAATCCGAGGTTTTAAAAATCGAACCGGACATCAAATCGAGAAGGTATCGGTTTTTTATTTTTATAGTCAGACCAATAGTATTAGTTGTTCGAACTGATGATGATGTCAGCAGTTCATAAATATCGAAAAGATCGGACTGTTGTATTGTTGGTTTGGTTCATATGGTTCAACCATGTCGAAACGAGTTAGACAAATATATCATACAAATAAATATAGAAAAATGTTACATCATAATTTTAGAAGTTTTGTACACTGTGCCCTTCCAAGTTTTTCATATAACACTCATACCCCTTTTTTTACAATTACATGGGTGTCCCTTTATTTTTTACAAAATGCATAGTTGTGGATTTTTATTAGTACACTTTTGCCCCTATATTATACTAACATAAGGATAATATTGTGATTTTTTAAGAATATAGGAACACAACTAAAAAGTTAGGGGTATTACTGATATCAGACAAAACTAAATAGGATATAATAAATATTTTGTAAAATTCATATTAATACATATGTGTGATGTATAAAATTAATAAAATTAAGACTATTTATACTCTAATTAATGACAATTGTGGTTAATTTTGATGCTTCTTATAGTATAATTATAATAATGTCTTCTTCGTTTATTGTTGCTAGAAGTAGACAATCTCATACACACTATGGGAAGCGAGATACAATGCTCATATGATACGAAGGGAGAGGAGATAATGGATCATTGACACATATAGAAGGAGAAAAGATAGAGTACTATATCATGGGTTAGAATGCACATACATTATGAATAAATTTTAATCGTTTGCATTTTATTAAATTTATTAGAAGTTATTTATTGTTAGAAAAATGAATGGTTGAACCAGTGGTTTGGTTCAATTGGTTCAACTGGGTTTAAGCGGTCCAATGAGGTTTTGACTGGTTTTTATTTTCTGCATAAAAGCATTTGGTTGGACTGTTTTCTTTCGGTTCATAGTTTAACTGGTTGATCCGGTCGGTTCGATTCAGTTCGGTTTTTAAAACCTTGGTATAATATGTTGCTTATCTTTATCTACCAACTAATATGTATATAGAAGGTTGTAGTAGTTGCTTATATGTTATAACTAGTATACTAAAATCTTTCTCAGTTCGTAAACCTTTCTCACTTCGTCTTTTACCGGAGTTAAGGAAAAACTAGTATACAATCGAAGGGCTTTATAGTGACGTTTTGAAGCGAAGTGAGCACAGAGAGGAGGGAAAAATATTGAGGCAATTATCAAAGAGGACACAGACTTGAGTAGCTACGGCCTCAAGCTTAGAGAGTAAATTAACCATACTAAGTTAACTTAGATTGATATTACTATCAATATTACCATTAATATCTAAGGCCGATTTCATTCGTAGTCTATGATTTCTTGGAATGAGATGATGTAATCATGATATAATCACTTGTTTTGAGATAAAGTTCTTTTGTCTCAGGATCAAGGGATAATGCTTCCGCATCTCAAACAAACTATAGAAGAGAAAGAACGATTGGATCGATCAAGATAGATGCTTGTATTTGTATTCGTGTTCGTATTGTTCCACCTCTTCCTTCTCTATTGTTTCATCTCTGTAACGGGTTGACTTCCGCCTCTGCGAAGATCTCCTTATTCATGGCTTCCTCAAGCATCATAATATCCCTTACATATATGTAGTTTGAATCATTGCTACATGCGGAAAGTATGAATCATATACCTTGTAATTACCCATTTACTAAAGCTATATTTCTTAAATTGGACCTGAATTGATTTGAACACGAAGTTCTTTAACCTTGATTTCGGTCGCATGTTGACGACCAATGTTTATATTGGGCAAAGGGTGTAGCTTTATAGTGGCTTCTCTAGAAGGAGTGTTGTCGTCGAGCCTTTGAGAGTCATGAAACTGCTTTTGAATCACTATAATTGAATTAAATAAATTTTAATCACTGGTTGAGTCGGGCTGACCGAACTCAATGCTCATTTGTATGTATGTCACTTAGATTTGTTAGGGTACCACTTTTCATACATTTTTTTCAACATAATTTCTCTCTTATTTTCAATGGTAACAAAACTTTAATCGTTTCAACATCACATTAAATTTTTGGGTTTTTTATTCTTATGCTCATTTGAGATTATGCAATTACAAGTATATCCTTATCTTTTTTTCACAATAACACTTGTGCCCATGTATTCTCACAAAATTCATAGTACCGACCTTCTATTTTACCTTAAAGGAAGGACAATAGTGTGAATTTTGTAAGAATATAGGTGCATAAGTGCTATTGCAAAGAAGGTAGGAACATAATTGTAATTATAGAATCTCGAAGGGGCACATGCGTAAAAACTCCTAAAATTTTTAGGCCAAATTCAAGAGTTTCAAACACTATTTTTTTCTTAATTAGCTCCGGATACAGGGTGTAGATCTTTATTTAAATCATACTTTTTTAAAAAATGGTTATTTTACATTTACCCCTACGAAATATTGCAATAGTAGCATCATTACAACAAAATAACATGCCCTGACATTCTATCGCACCAAACGTCTGCCTATCCTATAACATTCGTGGATGTTCTTAAGTAACTGTTGAGATTAGGGGTTATTTATGTATTTTGATTTCTTCATGAATCTTCTTGTAATTTACCCAAGGGTTTTCTCCTATATAAGAGAGCCCATGGGTTCTATGAATATCAAGTTATTGGTTTTCCCCAATATGGTATCGAAGCAACAATCCTAAACCGGGGTTCATGTATCCCATCTTAACCCTATCCCCCATGCCCCCTCCCCTGCGCCGCACCCCCCTCCTCCCCCGCGCCCCCTCCTCCCCACGCACCTCACCCAGCGACCCCCCTACGACCGCCCACACCCAGCCCTACGCCTGCAACCCCCCCCCCCTCCCGCGGGCCCCGATGCGCCCCCTTGCACCTGCGTCCCGCGACCTCCTGCACCTACGTACGCCCCATGCACACGAACGCCCTTGCGCCTACACACGCCCCTGCTCCTGCGCATGCCCGTGCCTGCCCCTGCGCACGCGGTGCGCATTTGCACTTGTGCCACCGTACATCATGCATGCATCTTGCATGCATTATGTATACATCTATGTGCACTTCACGTGCATCTGCATGCCTCTGCAAGCATCGTCCGTACATCTGTGTGCATCAACGCGCACCATTGCACTTGGAAACCCTAGCCTAAAACAACAAGAGATGGGGATGGTTGTATGAGTCTACAGATACAACCAATCTTCTATATGTGATTGCATAGACTCATTTATAAAAGTCCACTCCTCAGTTTTGTTCCAGATTTCAGCATTCTTGATACCCATATCAGAGAACAAGGGTGATGTCTTTTCGTTTGGTGCCTTCAAAGGACCGATTCCCATCGTGAAGATGGATCAAACCAACTACGAGTTGTGATCCATGCAGTTTCGCACCTTGATGCAGTGCTATAACAAGGAGCACATTCTTACGGATGCAGGGTCAGAGGACAAGACTGGAGCTAATGCTTCTTGGAAGAAAGATGATGCATATGCTCGCATTTGGCTCTCCGGAACGCTTACCACAGAGATTGCCAATGATATTATCAGTCACCCCACAACAAAGGCTATGTGGGATATCTTAGCAGCCATGTATGGACAAGAAAAAAATGAGAGCAAAATTTTACAGTTGCAGTTTTGATATTTTTCGACCAAGCATAATGGTCGACCTCTTCATGCTCACTTCTCGCATCTTAAAGGCATGTTTGAGCGTCTGCATAGCTTCATGCTTATTACAATGAGCACTGAGCAACGCCAGTCATATTGTAATGCAACTATGACAGGAGTATTTTTGTCATCTGTAGACTCTGAGTACGATGCAGCACATACTCAACTTCTTACAAGAGAGATGATACCTCCAATAGATGAGGTTTACAAGAGACTGAGCAAAATTACTACATCATCTACTACTGCGACTCAGACTCCTTCTGCTATGGCAGTCTCTCGTGGCAAAGGGAATACTTCGTAGTTTCGTGACCGAGGACCACATGGTCGAGGAGCAGCTCATCAACGAGGTCCATGTTAACATTGCCACCATCCTGGTCATTCAGAGGAGACATGCTATAAAAAACATGGGTATCCAGTCTCTGCACGAGTTGCTAAACAGACCAAGACTCCATCTACCCCTGCACCAACTCATGATGCATGATTTGATGATATTGTTTCCAGGCTACGAGAGATGATGACTACTCCAACTATTTCGCATGCAGGTTCTTCAGATGTCGCACATATTGCTAGAGCCTCTTCGAGCTTGTCAGGTATTGCTTATGCTCTTACTAGTAGCAACAGTTCATATTTGTCTGACTGGATCATGGACTCTGGAGCATCTCATCATATGTATAGTGATCGAGCACAATTTACTTCTTATATGGCTATCCCTATGAGTAGATCAATGTTATTGCCAGTGGAGTTCATCTACCCATTGTTGGACAAGAGGAGATTGTTCTCGCTCCCTCGATATGTTTGCAAAACGTCTTACATGCTCTAGCTTTTTAGATGAATCTTTTGTCTATTACCAAATTACAAAAGATTTGCATTGTCATGCCATATTTGTTCCTTCTTCTATTGTGTTCTAGGACATACTCACGGGCAGAGTGATTGGATGTGGTCGTGAGAAAAGCGAACTCTACAGACTTGTCTAGCCTCCTTGTGCAGGGGCTACTACTATCCCTTCTGGACTAGTCTCCTCAATTCTGTGACATCTTCGCTTTGGACACCTTCCTCTGCAGAAGTTGTGTCATGTCCTCCCGCAGATCTCTACTCGTACTAGTCTGGAGTGTGTGGTGTGTCAGCTTGGGAACCATCATCGTTCCTCTCTTCCAATTCGTCAGAGTTGCCATAGTAGTCAGTTGTTTGAGTTGGTTCACTTTGATATTTGAGGTCCTAGCTGTGTTCCTAATCATCAGGGACATCGATTTATATGGTAGTTGTAGATGATTATTCTAGATTATCTTGGATATTTCTTATGAATAATAAGTTGGAAGCTAATCAAATCTTTCCTTATTGAAATTAAAATATTGTTTCTGCTAATGTGAAGTTTATTCGCACTGACAATGCCTTAAATTTTTCTACTTTATAGTTATCGGACTTCCTCAGATCTATTGGTGTTGTTCATCAGACTTCACGTACTTACACTTCACAACAAAACGGTATTGTTGAATGCAAACACCATTATCTATTAGATGTCACAAGGACTCTTTTAATTCAGAGTCGAGCTCTTCATTCTTTTCTGAGGTGATGCGGTTCTTACTGCATGTTACTTGATGAACCACATGTTGGACACTATGCCTGGAGAAAAAGTTCCTTTCTTGATTGCGTTTCTTGAGAAGGACTTATTCTCACTTACCCCCAGAGTCTTTGGATCTGTGGTATTTGTCCACAATTTTACTATTGGTCGTGACAAGCTCTCTCCTAGAGTTGTCAAATGTGTGTTCGTTGGCTATTCTCATACCCAAAAAGGGTATCAGTGTTTTGATCATGTTGAAAGAAAATATTATGTGAGTGTAGATGTCACATTCTTTGAGTCTATTATGTATTTTTCTCCTACAGGTGATAGATTGTCTAATGCTGACTCTGATGAGGATATCTTCGTTCCTCCACCACCGATATCTCTACCAACAATTCCTCATGACGAGTCTCAGTCACTACCTCCTCCTCCTCCACCACCACCTCCTCCATCTCATCCTCTACTTCTGTCTACCTTGACTCAGTTCCTAACTCGTTTCCTCTACTCACCCCTCTGCTCCTACACCTTCCCAATCATCCACCACGCCCCATGTATGTGATGAACACATTGTTTCTACTGATTGCACTGGTGATATGCTTGATCCACATGATACTATACAAGATAATCTGATAATAGGGAACAAAGAGGTTGATGACCATGATGTACCTATTTTCTGAAGGAAGCCTTGTCGCAACTATGCTAAGTACCCTCTAGCTATGCATGCTTCCTTGGACCATCTTTCAGAGGAATACATGAAGTTTGTTATGAGCCTCTCAACCATTACTATACCACGAACATATCAAGAGGTCATACAGGATATTAGTTGGTGACTTTCCATAGAAGATGAGATGGCCGCTTTGCAGTCTCGTGGTACTTGGATTGTTATTTCTACCCCTCCAGGTGCATCTGTAGCGGGGTGAAATGGATATTACGGTGAAGCAGCGAGCAGATGACAGCGTGGATCGCTACAAGGCAAGGCTTATAGCACGTGGTTTCACCCATACTTATGGGGTGGATTATCAGGACATCTTTTCTCCAGTGCCCAGACATTCACTATTATGCATTCTCCTATCATATTATTTCACATGAATGGCCTTTTTATCATCTTGATGTAAAGAATGCATTTCTATCTGGAGATTTACATGAGGAAGATTATATGCAGCATCCTCCAGGATTTATTATTGAGGGGGAGTCTCAGAAGGTATGTAGGCTCCACAAGACGATTTATGGCTTGAAGCATAGTCATAGAGCTTGGTACCAGAAGCTCTCAAAGTTCATAGAGCATCAGAGAGTTGTTCGGTCCACTGCGGATCACTCACTTTTTGTTTAGAGGATACTGAGAGGTACAATTGCTATTCTTTTCTTTGTTGAGGATATTATTGTCATTGGAGATGATAAGCAGGGCATTCAAGCAGCCATAAAGTTCCTAGGTCAGCAGTTTGTGACCAAGGATCTTGGCATTCTCAGATACTTACTTAGATTAGAATTCGCCAGGAACCACATGGTCTTGTGATGACCCAAAGAAAGCTTGTTACCGATCTTATATTAGAGATATGTATGATAGGTTGCAAGCCTGCCACTACTCCTATGGATCTAAGTATGATGATACTGATGAGATAGATATGAGGAGATACATGGAACTAGTAGGGAGGCTCCTATATGCTACCACCACCAGGTCAGATATATGCTTTGTTGTTAGCAAGGTGAGTTAGTTCATGGAGAAGCCCAAGAAGGTACACATGGATGTTGTTTATATGATTTTGAGATATTTGAAGTCCTCACCGGGTGCTGGTCTTTTATTCAGCAAAGGCACGTCTCTTGACACCGTAGCATGTGCTGACGCAGATTACGCAAGATGCCCTAGGGAAAGGAAGTCCACTTCTGGGTTTGTTATATTTGTTGGCAAATCACTTGTGGCATGAAAAAGTAAGAAGTATAATTTAGTTTCCAGATCTACTGTAGAGTATGAATACACGACCATGGCTCAGGGATGCACAGAGATGATGTGGGTCAGGTCGGTTCTGACTGATCTTGTTGTTGATGTACCTCTTCCTATGCAGCTTCTATGTGATAATCATGCATCACTATTTATTGCAATAATCTTGTATTCCATGAACGTACAAAGCATATAGAAGTAGATTGCCACTATACAAGAGACATGATTCAGAAGGGTCTCATATCTACCTTCATGTTTCTACTGAAGATCAGACTGCAGATATATTTACCAAAGCACTTACTGGAGGCCCTTTCCAAAGATGTTGTTCCAAGCTGAGCATGATAGACATATATGCTCCAACTTAAGGGGGAGTGTTGAGATTATTATTATCTTTTGGGGTTATTTATGTATTTTGATTTCTTCGTGAATCTTCTTGTAATTTACCCAAGGATTTTTCTCCTATATAAGAAAGCCCATGGGTTCTATGAATATCAAGTCATTGGTTTTCTCCAACAGTAACATCCGTCATATCTTATTTTTTACGGACAATATTTATCAACGTCGTTATATCATTGCCGCATGTATAGGACACCATTTGAATATCGATAACGCCGACCTGAACTCATCTTCAAGGCGCTAAATGATAATGTCTGCAGATATTTTTTTAGGATTGAGGATATCCTGCCAAATTACCTCCCACTAATTACCTAAAACTCAAATGGCGTCGTTTCGTATTCTTCACGCACCCTTCTCATGTTAAATGATAATGATCTTTACGCCCTCTCCCCTTGCAAGGCTTCTTATTCAGCATCAAACTTGCCCTTCTCCAGCCTCTACCAGTAGCATCTCCAACCACTCTCTTGCTCGACTATCAAAAAAACACCATTACCACACCAACATCGGACCTCAAGATCAGAAAGATCATATCAAGCACTGTAGGTGTAACGCCCCACCTCGATGGTAGTGCATCTCAACACACATTCACAAGATTACCCAACAACAATTATAAACAATCTGCATGATATACTATTCATACAATAAAAGGCATAGGGAAAATTTAAATTTCCATTGATAAACAGATGTCCACATAAAGATAATCATAAAATCTCAAAGTCTCTTTGTTACATCATAAATAATTAGAAAGGAGGTGAATAAAAACAACTACAAACTAGGCCTCAACCTCAACAACGTCCTGCAAATGAACCACCAAAAATGTGAGCCTTTGTCTCCTGCTCCACACTTTCTGTTGGATTTCCAAAGAATGTAACTTGTAAGTCAACTGACCCAGTACAGATAAAATAAATTTATAATTAAGATATTATAGTTAGGCAATGCAAATGCAATAACTGAACAAGTTTTAAAAAAAGAACATTTTAAAAGCATATGGCAATATACAATCAATTATATTTTAGGCCTTTAACATTTACGCAATCAAAACCTATTCTTTGGCATATCTTAATCCATATTCCCATTTACTTATCCCGGACTCGCCCGTCAAAGGAGAAGATCTGCACTAGGAATGAAGTTTGCAACACTTCATTCACCTACTCTATGATGCCCCTTGAGTGGGGTGACTCACTGTCAGCTCCACTGGACCACAAGGGTGTGCACCCACCTTATAGTAATTATCTTTCATTCCTATAAACATGTATTTATACCCTACTTGAAAGGTGATTAATATTGGATATAATAATCATTCCCCTTCAATGATGAGCCCAATAAGACACTAGGTTCACAAACATACCATTATTCTTGAACAAACACAAAAGAAACATACCCGCCAAGTATCTTGAACTGCTCTAACACATTGCATTTCCAGTAGCTGGTTTGTTTTTAAGCATAATCACACTGCACAGTATTCGATGCTAACCATGCCCATTGCGGTAATGTTGTCAATTTTGATCATTAATTAAGCATCCTCCTCCTAAATACTACCGATTAGGCGGTATAATCGACATGAGACACTATCATGTTGTAGTCTAGATATATAATATTTAAACAGAGAGTGTTGTACTATCAACTGTCAAATACGTGTATAAGACAAAGTCTATGCTGGGTGGCACCCGAACAGATTGTGGACTACTGTCATAATAACTCATAATAAATAAAGGCATATAGCTAACTAGATTGTTAAGTCTAACACTATAAATGTACTATTTTGAACCGTAATTATGCTCTCCACTCAAGTTAATTGATATAGTGATATCATACAAGTTAATGGGTAGCAATATAAACTCTATATGCAGACAATCTTTTCATGCAATGATTGACGTAGTTGTTCACATCTAAGTAATGAACCACTGGTGTAATTTAACCTTACATTATGTTATCATTTTAAAAAATGTGACTTAGTAGAAAAAAGAAATCTAGGTCCAGGAAAGTGATAAAATATAACTAACTTAGCTCGTCTTAATTGAGAACGTTTCAACAATAACCAATGCAACACTAAAAACATGAAAACAATGGGCTATGCCATAATTTGGATTATGAGGATCTTAGATACAGAATTTAATAAATTGTAAATGACAAGATTTGCTATTTATCATAGAGGTTGAATAACATAATCCAATGCAAGGCGAAATAAAAATACTAATAATGATAAGAGTTGGGAATGTCGAGAGAGGCTATACATGGTTTTAGGAACGGTAAAACTATATATGTCCAAAGAGACTTCCAAATAAAAACTAAAACATGAGCATCACAACCGGAAGATATTTGAAGTACTGAATTCCCGTTTCCTTTTTTTTTGTTAAGGAACGGGATATGTCAAGCACAAGCTGGAAATCAAAATACCTCTATAGTTGAAAACAACCTACCAAAAATCTCAGATACAATGGCTTTTAGCTTACACATAGAACCCATATAGGCCTGACAGATATTAATTTGTGGTCTACCTCATTCTAATAGTAACTTTCTAAGCTTAGATATAAAGCTACAAACTTGGTTACAACGAATAATGGCAAATATGGGATAACGATTCAGAAAGTCCACACACAATGGCAGTGTCTCCTTGTGAGTTTCATAGCATTTCATAACATTTGATTACGCCATCCATGAATAAACATCCAGCATTTTGAGATCCAAACGTTCTAGAAAAACCCTATCCGATGAATCGAACCAAGATAAATCAACAGAAAGAGAAGATCTTGAGGTTAGGATCGGAAACAAGTATTCAACCCCTAAAGACAATCTCCAAAATCGCAATATATGCGAATGAAAAAAAGGTGAGAGAGTCTAAGATCCGTTACTTATGCTCGTGCACACCTTTGATCTACGTGTTCGATCGCTCGATCGAGAGTCCGATGAGAGAGGTGCTTTTCCCTTGCGCTCCTCTTTTTCCCGTTGTCATGAAGCTACGGAGCTTACACCGTTCTCCCTTTGGTTCTCTGAAGAAGGAGAGCGAAATGAGATAAGAGAATGACTTGCGGAGGGAGAAAAGATGGATTAGGGTTTGGAAAGGAGTGTGAATGAGGGGAGAAGAAGGATGGGGGTCTTAATATAGTTTAGGATTAAAACCCTAGTTTTAGAATACCTAAAATAACCCTAACCCGCAATTAACTATTCAAATTCCATAACCATTAAATCCATCAATATCCATGACTCCTCTTCACTAAAACATGCATATCTCCCACATCCGAACTCGGGCTTGCGCATTTTTGGACTCTTTGGAAAGTTTGCGACAAGATGCTTATTTTGAGTATAACATTAAAAGATTTTAAGACTTCGAAAAAAGTCGAAATTTGCGGGGTGTTACATCATAACAACCTTAAAATCAGTTTCATCCCCGAGACTTAGGATGCAAAAGAATGTGACACCACTTCAACAGAAAGTGATGGATTTGGAATCAGAGTTAATTACAATTAATAAGAAGACATCTACGAAGCTTCAGGATAAAATTGTCGTTGGAATATTAGCATATTTTAAGAATTATCCGTTATCAGATGGGTCGCCACCGTCGCTTTCTCCACTTCCATTTTATGGTAATTATTTGAAAATGTATTTATATTTCTATTATATATATATTAACAATATCTAATTTACTTATTCTTTATCAGATGCTTTTCAAGTACGATAAAGAACCAACAAATCTGGTAGTGTTGATCCTGACGTAGAGACTGAAGAAGACGTCTAAATAGCTTGTTATCTTTATAGGATATTTAATGTTCTTTTGGTTTGTATTTTGGAACAACATGTAATGTTTAGCTAATATGTGACTTTATTTTCGTATTTAAATAAATGAATCAACTCTTTCTTTGATCACTCTACATCAACATTCGATATTATTTTGGTTGTGCCCACCAATTGTCGCTCAATCTAATAAGCATTATTGAAAAACTAATAAACCTTGAAAGACTTCCATACACGCTGAATTTGAAGACATCGACTTTAACAACAAATAAAAAACATTATTTAGTAGGGACATTCTAAATTATCCACATTTTACATACACCGATGTTTATTAACGTCGACATAAATTATTTCTATTAGAGGACGTTTTTCACGAACATCCATCAAAATGACTAGCCGGTGATGTTTTTAAATGTCCTTGAATTTGAGTCTAATCCGATGTTCTTCATTAATGCCCAGAATACTCTTTTCCGATGCGACTAGCTCGACAAAACTTGTAGACGTTTTTTAACATGTGCATAAGTCTTTATTGACGTTATAAGCAACCTAAGCTGAGTCAGTAAACATAGGTCAAATGTATTTTTTTACTAGTGTGTCCCAATACTTACATCCTGGTATTAAAATTCTAAGTTAAATCCCTCATCTCTACTGGGACTTAACAACAGGGATCTACTTCCTAAGTAGACGAAAATAATTAATATTAGTGATCTAAATATGACTTATATTTATATTATTACAAATATTTCAGGATGCATCTGTAAGTTTGATTAAATAATCCAACTTAATTGGACTTCTGTTTCCATCTTAGTCGCAAAATACACACACGCTGTAAATCTCCATTAGAAACACTAATTAACACAAACCCATCTCAAATTAAGCTATACTAACTAAATAAACATGCAGATTTAAAACTACGAAAATACACACCTCATAATCCATATCATACCATATGAAGTACAAAGTACTTAGCGAACATTTCAAATCACTCCCAACTACTAAACCTCTCAAAAACACAACATTATGCACTAAGCATCAAGTAATTAAGTGTAGACAGTTAACGTTGGCCTCAATATCCATATCTTCTTTCTTCTCCCTCTTTTAGACCTCACCTAATCCTGCATCAAAAAGATATGAGCATGTAAGATATCTCGAATAGCATTTACCGGAGCAGAGCGGGCGGAACCGCTCTGCTCCGACAGAAGTTAGCAAGGATACTCACGTGGCGCAGTCGATGTTGGGATTGATGCTGTAAGGGATGTTGACTTTGCAGATGTTGGGGAGCGCGGCAGCACGATCGGCGTAAGGGCCATTGGGGTTGCTACCAGCTATGGCCTTGAGGCACCCACAAGCCGTCTGCCGATCGGGCGTCGTCTGCACCGTCTGCACAAGGCTACGCACGCCGTTGCAACACTCGGGGGGGCACGGGCCGCCCATCATGTAGTTAAGGCATGGATACAATGCCGAGTAGATCTGGTTACATGTCACGGCAGCTGAGGCAGGAGAAGACGGTGCGAGTACCATGGCGACAACGACCAGCGCGACGAACGCGACACGCGAAGCGGCCATGGTTGGAGTGGCGGTGAGGAGTAGAGAAGGTGGTGGTGCGAGGAGGTGGTGAAGGGAGGGAGGTTGATATATAGGATATTATTTAGGGTTTGGGATATTACTGAGGCATTGATGGGAATGACCTACTACTTGCTACCTAACTTGAATGCCAATATCCCAAATTCTTATTATTATCTTTTTATCTTTGGTCTGAATTACTGTCCCTCCGAACATTGGGATTCAGTCTCGTAGGTCTAGTCGTTGCAGCTATTTAAAGCTCCATTAAGTGCCATGGACCAAAGGTAGAGAGGCTGAGAGGGTGAATGGCCTTTCCTTTTTTTTCTTTTTCTTTTTCTTTCAAATTTAGCTGCGTTTGGTTGCGGGATAAACCGAGTAAATCGTACAAACCAAATTCAATCAAAACATCGATAATCTCTTCCAAAATTAAGGAATTTCATACTGCTATCATATAATATTCATCTTTATTTGATGAAATTGCGGTATTAGATAGAGCCCCTCGAGCTTGTCCCCTTACAGAAGCTCGATCGGGGCTAGCGATCAGTTGTTTTCACTACAAGAAAAATGACTTGTGGTCACGGAATGTGGTTATGGAAACTTGTGGTCACAATAATTCTGTGGCCACTAATTTCTCGTAGCTACAATCTGCGGCCAAAGCCTTTATACAAGAGTTGTGGCCACGACAAATTCTGTGGTCACTTGTAGTGGTCACGACATATTCGTTGTTAGAGAACTCTCGCGACGAGACTTGTAGCTACAGCTACTAGCCACAACGTGTTGTGACCAGAGCCCAATTCTGTGGCCACAAACCCCACATCCGTGGGCATAGTTTTGTAGGCACAACTTGTTTTCCTTGTAATGTTTGTTCGGCTCTTATTTTAGACAATGAATGTGATTGCTTTTCTTTTTTCTTTTTAAATTTTGCAAAGATTATCTAACCAAACAACTAATCGAGAATAAACTTTATATATATAGGGTAAAATGGGATTGCCTTCTAGGGGAGATAACTTGGCTTTTCTGTCCCATTCTTTTTTATTCCATTTTTTTATTTTTTTAAAAATGTTTTTGTGAATTTGCATAACTATATCAATGTATTATGTTATTCAAGTTTCATGCAAAACAGAGACTCCTATAACATCCAACCAGACGAGGCTGATTTCAACAATTCTGCAACCGTTAAAAAATGATTGTATAGATGTATGTCGTAGGAGTCGTTATTTCGCAGGAAACTTGAATGACATGATATAGGGATATAATGATGAAACACTGATTTATTTTCAAAAAAATAAAAAAGGGATGAGGGAGCCAAGTTAACTCCCATTTTCCCCATATTTAAAATGGGTTGCTCCCTCAGGGAAGCTAACTTAGGCCCCACATCATTTTTCTTATTTTTTTACTTTTTTAAAAAATGTTTTCGTAGATTTTTATAACTATATCCTTATATTATGTTAATCAAGTTTCGTGTGAAACAGATATTCCTACGACCTCCTCCAGGCGGGGCCGATTTCAAAATTTTATGATCATTAAAAAACAACTGTCTGTGTGGAGGTCATAAGAGTTTCTGTTTCGTACGAAACTTGAATGACATAATATAGAGATATAATGATAAAAATCCACATATTTATTTTTTAATAAAATAAAAATGAGAAAAATAAAACAGAAGAGTAGAATTAGCTCCCCTCAAAGACAATATTGAAATAAATGAGATAATAAAAGGCTCATTTACTGTCACCGAATTAATCCGTTGGAAATAGCGAATCGATATGTGGTTCTTCACATGGCCTCCGAGTGAAGTGAGAAGACAAGTACTGTCTATCTTCACGTGTCTCCTTTATTTCTTTCCCGGTTTTTTTAAGTAAATGGGCGACTACCTTACACGGGCGGAGACACAACACATGTTCTCGAGCAAACGATACAATACCCTCTCGAAGATGGAGAACATGGTCTAGTATTGTTTAGAATAAATTACACAAAAATCTCCGAACTATACACTCAATTTCAACGTGGTTTCTCAACTTTCAAAAGTAACAATCTAATATTTTATTTCGGTCTCAAATCGATCTTTTACTAACAGAAGTAGGTGACGTCCGTCAAGTCTTGTATCGTGTGGACGAAAATGTCTCTAGGGAAAAAAGCTCCAAATTCTCAAACATTCTACCCCACACAACCGATCCCATCTTCGATTGATTGTGCACAAGGTCATGTCCGCAGAGGGGCACGTGGGTCAACCGATGGTGTGGCCTCGACGGAGGTCTTGGGGCTTTTCTTCCTTAGATCAAATCAACAGTTTGAGAATCTGAATTTCTGAAAGCAAATCAAAAGATTCTCTTTTTTTGATGGACCAAATCCGATTACATCAAGCAAGAAAGGAGCCTAGTCTAAACCTACAACAACGTAGAAATACATGACATTATCATAAACTTTGCGCTTGTCGTCAACAAAGAACACCAGTAAACACAAAGAACATATCCAAATAAACATAGCAACATATCCCACAAGTAGAATAGGTGACAATTCGAGAAAGTAAGGAGGGGAAAACAAGAAAAACTCCCACAACGAAACATAGAAAGGAAGGGAAAACAAGAACAACTCCCACAACAAAATACATTCAACCGATGCTCTTTCCCAACCTCCCTTCATAATCTCTGGACAAAGCCAACAACTGTACCAAATCCATCATCTGCATCACAAGTCAATCCAACCAAACCATCACAATAGCAACAAAAAATACGCATAGGAGATGCAAACATTCAAAATCATGCATACTAACGAAGAGGGAGGTCATGGAAAGCGACAAGCATGGAGATGGGTAGTTGAGTCATCGATAAAGAAGGCGACCAAGTTGATCTCTCATATTTGCTCAAAGGCCACTCGTCGAAGAAATGCCTCACAAGCCTATGTCTCTCCTCCTCTCCACCCCTCTTAGATCTCCGCAACCTAGGTCTGCTCCAAGAACAAAGCAATGGGGTTGTTTTCGCTTCCCCCAGTCCTCACCTCTCTCATTGTGCAAATCCGAGCCCAAACCAAGTGGCGTGAACCTCCAACTATTGCAAGCAGAAAGAAACCATATTTGATCATAAAGCCACGAAGTAAAGAAGCCACCACATCTTTGAAAGCTTTAATTACCTGCACTCCCAATCAGAGGAGAGACCCACGTTAATGGGCAATGAAATTGGTGGGATGGAGGTGCGGCAGAGGATCTTCCCCTAGGATTTGGGGCTTTTCTTCCTTGGGGGTATTTTTGTCCTCACACTACATGACTTGATGGGCGCAACTTGCTTCTGTTAGTAAAAGATCGATTTGTGACCGAAATAAAATATTAGATACTACATTGTTACTTCTGAAAGTTGAGGTATCACATTGAAATCGCGTGTATAATTCAAGAACTTTCGTGTAATTTACTCTATTGTTTATTTCACAAGCATCGGTCCTTGATTGGTCACACAATTGAGTTCATTTTTAATGCACATGGCCATTTTATCATAATATCTCCACATAATTAACTGTATGAAAGCAAAATCTTATATATCTATCTAGAGAAAGGAAAGATATCCTACTCTATGGAGTATGTAACTTACCTACTCCATTCTCATTTTTTGTCACTTTTTTAGTTTTTTTTTGAAAAATACTTCTATGGATCTTCATAACTATAGCCCTCTAATATGTCATTCAAATTTCGTTAAAAATAGATACTCATATGTCCTCCATCTAGAACATGTAATTTTAACTGGTTAGATTTGTTGTAATCGACCTGTTCTTGATGGAGGGCATATGAGTCTCTATTTCTGACGAAATTTGAATGACATATTCGAGGGATACAGTTATGCAAATCCATGGAAGCATTTTTTCAAAAAAAATAAAAAGAAATGGCAAAAAATGACGATGGAGTGGGTAAGTTACCTATTCCATGGAGTAAGATCCCTTTCCTCACACACACACACACATATGGGAAAAATTGGACTGCCCCCACCTTATTTTCGATATTTTTTTTGTAAAAAATACATACATGTATTTTCATAACTATATC
Source organism: Ottelia alismoides (assembly GCA_037367405.1). Lineage (NCBI taxonomy): Eukaryota > Viridiplantae > Streptophyta > Magnoliopsida > Alismatales > Hydrocharitaceae > Ottelia > Ottelia alismoides. The sequence goes on from JAZKJV010003997.1 coordinate 118,633, forward strand.
CCTTCAATATGTCATTCGAATTTCATCAGAAATGGAGACTCATTATGCCCTCCATCTAGAACGAGTTGATTACAATAATGTTTAGACTGTTAAAATCACATGTTCTAGATTGAGCGGTCATATGAGTCTCTGTTTCTGACGAAACGCGAATGACATATTGGAGATATATATATATATATATATGAATTTACATGTGATATTTTTCAAAAAAGTAAAACAATTGTGGAAAAATAGCAGCACGGGGGCAGCCATCAACAATCCCATTTCCCCCCTATATATATGGGTAAAATGGGGGCTATTTGAGGGGGAGTTAACTTGGCTCTCCCGCGTCATTTGTCTTTCTTTTTAAAGTACCATCGTAGATTTTTTGTATTATGTCATTAACGCTTCGTGCAAAATAGAGACTTCTATAGCTGTCATCTAGATGTGATCAATTTCAACAATTCTGTGACGTTAAAAAATGACCGCCTGGATGGAGGTATGAATCTCTATTCGCACGAAACTTGAATGACAAAATATATATGGATATAATGATGAAAAAATATTTTTCGTATCAACCAATACCTCTGTCTGCATTCATATCGTATATGAGATATTTACCCTATGAATTGTATAAACTTTGTAAATTACCTTCTAGGCCTTTGAAATAATAAATTCCCCTCTCGACCTCATAAACTTGCTAACTCTTACCCCATATACTTTGTGGTGAATTTGTTTGAAGCTCGTAAAGGTTCTTATGATAATTTACAAGGTCGATGTGGTAATTACGTTATGTAAAAGATTGTAAAGGTAATTTACAAAGTTTATTGGGTTCGTAGGGTAAATAAATCTGTTTTAAAATAAGTAAAGATATGATAAAATTTACAAAAATGTTCCATAAACTTGTACATTTATACAAAAATACCATTTATCACGTACTTAGAGAGTATTTTTGTCCATTAAAGTTTACATGCAGGGATGCCAATTTGGGTGTGTTTATTGGGTATCCGACTTGAATTTGCTTATTTGATGATATGGAATTCGTCCCATTTATTTTTGAAAGAGTTTGAATTTGAAACTTACTATCCATGCGAGTATGGGATCCGGTTTGAGATTCCCTCATAAGTATCTGAATCTTAACCCTCTCTGAACCCGATATATATACATACATATATACATATGCATACACGTGAACGTATACATATACACATGTGTGTACACGCATATTTATGTGTTTCTTGTTATAGCCTGTCAAACCTAATCGATATCTTATCATTTTTAACGCACCTAAATACAAGTCTCTCTGTATCTCTCCTATTTATATATTCAGCAATACATACTCGATAATCTTTTTGTCTATGTGACATGTTCACACATGTGTTGCATATATGTGTTGTCCTCACACTAAATTCACATATTATATGTTATCCACGAAGTAAATATCAATGTGTTATTTATCTTTGATATTTTACCATTCGATTATATCACTGCCATCCTCAAATACTTTATGCCATAATTAGTTTAGAATTAGCTCCATATTAAATGGATTCATTGGATACATGTGTACTCGATTAGTATATGGGTATTCGCTTAGAACTGTCTATTTAATAAATGAGTGTGTTTGGGTAGTGATTTTATAGTGGGTTGGAATTGAGAATACTTCAAAGGTTTTAAAAACTGTACCGGAGGTTGAACCAGTTCTCTTCGTTTCAGTCTGACTGATCGGACTGGTTATGACGTCAACATGATATCATCATTCTTATTGGCCCGGAAAAGATTAGATTGGGCTTAATTTATCGGTTTGACCGATCTAAACAACTTTATGAATCAAAAAATCGAATACTATATTTATTAAATAATTTTTCATTAGAAGACTTTAGTTTTTCATTCAACAAACAAATGAAAAATACCATATCACCTAACACTTTTAATTTAAAAATCAACTTGCAATCTAACATAGATAAGAATAATGAAATAATCAACAAGAGCATAATTTCATAATATCATTCATAAAAAGAGAACATGCTTGTGTCATATATCATAGATATATGTTATTGTATCTGGATGATCTCTCTTATGCAATTTTAAGGATTTATCGACATATTTTATGCACCCATGAAATATGCATTAGAAAAAAATATGAACATATTATAACATATATTTATATCTCTTAGTAAGTATTCGTGTACTGCAAAAAAGTCAAATTGAGAGCTCGGCATGGGGAAAGGGGGCTAGGAATTTGGGATTTGGGGGCTGTGACTCGAGAGGAGGGACGGAGTGGGCGCAAGTGCAATAAGTGTATTTTTTAAGTTTTGTATGGGTATCAAACCATCAAACCGGTTCAACCTGAGCTGAACCGGTTCGACGGTTCTCAATCTGACCGGTTCGACCGGCCGGTCCGATCCAATTTTTTAGACGTTGCTAATATTTGCTTCAAATCAGTCTGGTTCTTAGAGTCAAACTTAATGACCCCAGTTCCTAGAGTCGAACTCAACGAGCTCGAGCAGGCTCACGAGACTCTTAACGAGTCGTCCATGTAAGTATGAACTAATGTTGCATGCTCTCCTATTCTTATAGAGATTCTCACATCTCTAGTTCTTAAAACCGCTTAGAGTGGGAATAAACACAACAACTTCAACACATGTGGGTATATCGAGTTTAGCACAACCCAACACGAGCTTGACTCGATAACTCTAACGAGCCACAAATCCAACTTGAATCGGGCTCGTTTAGTTTTCGAGTTGGGCGCACGAGCTCTTAACGAGTTGAGCCCGAGTTGAGCTCATTGAGCTAAAGTTTTCCTGACAGCCCTAATATGTTAGGATGTGACAACCTCCTTCAATCATAATAGCAACATCCTCGTTGTGACATCACGTATTCTCAGTAGTCGCTAATAGTTGTAATTGAACATTCCATTTATCTCTTTGCATGGGTGACTTCACCTTTTAGGTACTCTTTTCCATCGTTAGAGAGAACCCGTTCTAATAGCATTTCTAATATTTTAAGCCTATATCCAAACCATTATTTAATTATCTGATCAAATTATCTGACAAGACATTTGAATGAATGATTTGAGTCAATTGAATCAAGATGAAAATCAAACTAAGTTGAATAAAAATCATGTTCAGGTAATGTTGAGAGCCAACCAAGACCACATTGATGAATATAAAGGATGTAAAAGTAAACATAGGTCAAGTTTTTATCATCATCATCATCTGTAAAACAAAATTATGTACCTTTCCTATCAAAATCATGTTTATGGTCAAATCTTTCCCATGAGATATTCTTGGCCATCTTCCACTAGGGCAGAGCTCTATCAACATTAGTGCCTTCTCATTATTTAAGTTGGCAAGATAAAGGGATTGAATAACTAATGTTGGTCGCTTATTCTTGTTTAGTTGAAGTAAGAGATAATGAATGGACATGTATTAGACATAATGATATAATAGATGATGTGATCACGATATAATCACTTTCTTAAGATATCTTCTCGCATGATAAAGTCTCTTTAATTATTCAACACATCTGACCCAAGGGTGAACACACGTCTAAATACACATTGGGACGTTCGGTTCAAGAATAAACATGAATAATTGTAGGGAATAAAGAGAATAATGTGAAATAATGAAAGGTAAGGTGGAATGAAGATAGGAATAATGGTGGAATAAGGTGAAATAATGAGATGTGGATGTGAATAGACGTACCCTTGGGAATCGCATCGGGAAAAAACTAACCCCTTATTATAGTGCTTATTCTCCAAACGAGCAGGGCATGAGGTGTGTTCAGTTCGAGAATAAGCAGGAATAAGGGTGATGAATAAGATGGAATAAGACACTATTCTTGTTAGGTTGGAAGGATAGAAATAAGGTGGAATAATATAGAATAATGTTAGATAAGATTGAATAAGGATAGGAATAAGTATGGAATAAGAGTAGAGAAACACTCAAAGGGAAAATAACGGTACAAGGAAGGAGAGAGGATGGGAATAACACCCTTATTGTTGAGGTTATCCCTCAAACAAACACCCCCACCTGGGTTGGATCGTCCGACCTACGAGGTTAACCCTAACTTGAGTTCGATTTGTTGCATATGGGGCTTGGATTATAAATTTGATCCACTAAATAAATGCATCGTTCTCAGACCAAAGATAGAGAGAGAGATCCTAACAACTATATTTGTACACAAAGATTTAACAAACCGGAATTTCTTGAATTCCTTTATAATGTGTGTTGATCGAAGGGTTGCCGAATGAAAGAGGTATATTTAATAATTTTCATTTGACTAAAAATTTCGAGAATTTATCTAACTTTCCCTTTCTTTCACTTATTGTTCATATAAGCGTTTGCTAAAAGATTAGCAAATTTTAATGGTTCGTTTGGTAGCCGGTGTACACCTGCATATCCCTCCTTCCAACTCTCCCAACCTGAGTTGGGATTACTTGTATTGACCCTACAATTTATTTGATATAATATTTTTTAATTATGTCCAAAAAATTATTAATATAAAAATATATTATAATCATTAAAAAAGTTAATATAACACATAAACAATGTTACATCACATCACGATTATCACTCAAACCCTCCCAATCCTCCAAACAACTACTATTCACCGAGGATACCCCAACCCAACCCAACCACGTTACCAAATGGATCCTAAGTGTAGAGGTTTGATGAATATGATTCATCTACATTATACTCAAATTTTTGGCCTGATCTAATTCCTAAGTAAAGTCACTCACCAATGAAGCAATGAAATACTATCATTTTTTATTATATAAAATATGATATATAGAGTATTATGAAGTAAATATATAATATATTTATTTATTTTACTAAATAATTATATGTAGAACAAGTAGAACTTATATATACATGTGATAAAAGGAAGTTAATTAAGCTATTATAAGATTTCTCTTTACCTCAACATTTAGTTCTTCTACAAGTCGAGCTCATGATACCCTGAACAAGGAAGAATTATAAGGGAAAATTCAATTGAAAATTGCAAAGTAAAAAATGGTAATCAAAATCCATAACAAATCATCTTGGTTGTCAAAATGCCCATAAACAAATAAGGGATATTTAAACTCATAAACCTTGAGTAATTTCGTAATTACCTCGGATACCCTCTATAATCACAAATTACACATATGACCCTGAATAAATGCTCTATTTTACATGCATAACTTTCGTTAGTTTAGTTCTTTAACTCAACCATACGAATGAGTTAATCCAACCAAGTCATGATTTAACGGTTAGGATTAATCAAAAGTAAAAAAAAAAGGAAAAAGGAAAAAAATCTTTAGGAGACGAGCTTGCAGGCGGTGGGTTGGGGAGCTTGAAGGCGGGGGTTCTTGCTGACGGAGGCGGTGGGCGGTGGGGTTTACTGGCTGCCGAAGGCAGTGGGGAGGGGTGCGACGATGGTGGATGCTTCCACACGGGGGATTCTTCGAGCTTTGCTGGAGGAAGCGGGTCGGGGCTTTCGTGACGATGCAGGAGGGGGGCTTCAAGCATGCAAGCGAAGGCAGGGGAAAGGGTGGGGGTCTTGAAGAAGGGTCTTTGAGCTTGTAGGAGGAGGTGGGCGGGGGAGACAATGGTGGAGGGCCGATGATACGGGGGGAGGCGGGCAGTGGCTTCGAGATTGCTGGCGGAGGCGAGTGGGTGGAGGGTTGCGAGCTTCCTGGCGGAGACGAGGGGGGAGGGGTGATAACCGCTCCCACTACCCTTGTTAATTCGAGCAAATTAATGTCCAAATTAATTACTAATGTTTGTTGCAGTCGGATAATGAGAGCAGATCAAAAACCACTTTCAATTATATTCAAGTTAATCTCGAGCGGCAAATTTTTTTAATTGGTGGAAGTCCAAGGTCAAACTCAGGGAGGCAGCTATCTCCTTAGGTAGATTTGAAGCAAATTTCCAAGGTTTGATTTTCAGAGGAGATATTTTTGGTCTTTTTCGTATATTTTATGCAAGACGCATGCAAAATCAGGCCAGTTTAAACGTTAATTTAGAAAGATGGTATCCAAAAATTACGAAACTTGGCCAGATTATGAAATGGATGAAATTAAGCTACCCTAATTTTTTTAAAATTTTCTGATGCATAGATAATAAAAAATGCAGACTTTAGTGAAAATGATTAAACCAATTTTAATAAATAACAAACGATGATATTTTTCAGAAACAAAATTAATCCAAATAGATCTAATTAAGATCTATCCAAATCAACTTGAATTTCCTTAAAACACTTCACGGTTGATTAAATAAAAATCGATTAAGGTTTTCACTAAATGATTTTTCTATGACAAACTATACGTGCAAATCATGTGATTTTCGAATATGTTGTAGCATAGGCTTATATATACTAATGATGATTTTTCAGAGATTTTTCGATAAGAAGATAATGAGAAATCAATTAATCAATCAAAATGGGCAAAATGTTGCAATTTTCACCAAAATAAATTCCATAAATATTCTGTAAATCAGAAAAATACAAATAAATGCTAAAATGGTAGAACAAGAATTATACTACACAATGCAATTTTTGGAATTAAAAATGGATGACAGAATGACGATAAAATAAACGTGCAAATGCAAGGGTATGAATGCAATTCAGAAATAGAAATACGAGCTCAAATGAAGAACATGGACTTACATGCAATTATCAAAAACTTGAAATTTCTTTGAGAACTTGAGAAGTGGTGCACCCCTTTGCAAATGCCCAATTTGTCCTTATTATCCGATAGAAGTCCTCTGTTTCTCTTAGCTTGAACAGAGAAGGAGGAGCTTCTTCGACCGGCGGTGGAGGAGCGCGATGGAGAAGCTAGCGGCCGGTGGAGATGACGCGAGGTGGAAGGAACGGCAGTGCGCGCGGTGAGCACGGCGGTGGCGCGTGCTTGAAAGGGTCGCGCACGCGGCTTGGGGCTGCGGCAAGGGGGGTGCGGGGCCGCGCTAGGGGAGTGGCGGTGAGCTAGGCGGTGATGGCGTTGGCGGCTGTTGGAGTGGCCGTAGAGGACGGGTGCGGCTGGGTACACGGGTGACGCCACGTGCGAGGGTGTCCAGGAGACGGTGGCGGCTGGTGCTGGCTGTACGCGGAGGAGCGCGCGGCTAGAGCACCTCGGCGAGGGTGCGAATGGCTGGGGGTGGAGGTTTGGCCGACACACGGCCAAGTCGTCCGGCAGAGAAGGTGAGGCGACAGATGGGGCATAAAGGAGTACCTGCAATGAAGAGAAGAGCTTGAGCGTGGCTCGGCCGTGGTGGAGGGAAGAAGAAGACGAGAAGGAGAGGGAGTACGTGGAGGGTTTCACCAAGTACTCTGTTTCACATGCATTTGTTTAGGGGGTGTAAATAATTGATTAATCGGTTGATGAAAACTCCTTGAAAAATTAAATAAAATTCACCGTTGCGTTCGCAACGTGTGATTTATCCGTTGAAGTGCGATTGGTTTTGCGATTTGGATGATGAAAGATGGAGAAATGATGAGAGAGAAAGGTATGAGGAAGAAGAAGAAGAGAGGAAGAAGGAGATTACCTGTAGATGGTGGATGGATGCCTGGGGAAGAAGCTCTTGCTGGAGCTTCAGATCTTCGCTCGAAACTCCGGCGAGAGCTGAGCTCGACAGCCCGCGAAAGAGCTGTAGCAAAGGATGGAGCGTCCCTTGGATCGCGCCGCCTCACTCACGTCATCGCTCTACGTCGATTTCTCTTGTTGTCACCAAGAGAAGGTGGATGGAGCTCAGAAGCTAAGGCTCTAAGTTGGCGGATGATTGACAATGGAGGAGGGGAGGGGATTATAAAGAGGAGGAGGAGGTTGGAGAAGAGATGGAGAAGGTGGAGGAGATGGGCTAGAAGTTGAGGGTGTAGACGTTTCCTTCTCCCCAAGCCAAGGGAGAGTGGGGTGGAATGGGTAGAGGGAGAAGGAGAAGGTGCCACTTGGCACACTAGGATGCGGCCATGTGGCTTCATTTAATTAATTGCAAAATCCATGGAGCTGACATGTGGCGGCTTCAGGAATTGCCACGTGTCGCTCCGAGAAAAATCCGCAACTAAATGCAAAGAAAAATCAAAAAGAAATAATAAAAGAGGTTAGATCAAAAAGTGGTCAACACGAATGTTGCTCGTCTCGACGAGATCTACAACTTTCATGAAGGGTCAAAAATCAAACGAGATCATCTGTACAAAATGTATTTTTGGGTGGTACCTTATAGATATAAAATATCGTATTTTATCTTTTGCAATTTTTTTGTCATTTTTAAATAAGAGAAAAATCAAAATAAATATAGAAACAATTTTAGAAGAATATTTACAATTTAATCTATTTTTTTATTTTTAATAATTAAGAAAATGAAATGGTAAAATGGAAGGGCATTTCGGTCAATATGTACAATATACAAAGGGGTCCAAAACCCAAGTTTTGCATACGAGCTCCGATTTCAATGAAATTGGTTTTGTTTCGAAAGTCTTGGAATGTATATTACTTTAAAAGTGAGTAGACCTAATTCGGAGGTTGTATGAGAGAGATAGCATTTGAAGGTTCATGGTTTCAAACTTGGATTGGGGTTTTATTGATCAATTTTATAAGTTAGTATTTTTTTTGATATTTTTCTTTAATTAGTGTTAATAATATATACACTATGGAGTTGATTTTATTGGATTTGGAGTAGTATAAAATATGTACAAATAAGGTATTTTATCTAATATACAGGTGAATATTTACACGTGAAATTGGCTTCTTATTTTATGCAAATATGAATGCTAAAATGCAAATATTATGCTTGCATGCATGAATGCTAATTATGCAAGATAAGGGGAAATATACTGCAATTTACTCGGGAACAAAGCTCTATTTTCAACTTTAGAGTGATGAATCACAGATTCATCAGGGGGGCTTTTGCGATGATGCTGGAAGGGGGCTTCGAGCTTGTAGGCAAAGTCTGGGGGAGGGGGGGTCTTGAATCGGGGTCTTCGAGCTTGCAGTAGGAGGCGAATGGGCGGGGGGGCGACGATGGTGGAGGGCCGACTGGAGGATGAGGTCCAGGGGGGAGGGGGGCTTTGAGCTTGCTGGAGGAGGTAGACGATGGCCTTAAGATTGCTGCGGAGGTGGGGGGGGGAGGGTTGCGAGCTTCCTGGAGGAGACGGGGGGAGAGAGAGCGGGGTCTTCGAGCTTGCAGTAGGAGGCGAGTGGGTGGGGGGCGACGATGGTGGAGCTTGCTGGAGGAGGCAGGCGGTGCCCTTGATATTGCTGCGGAGGTGAGCGGGGGGAGGGTTGCGAGCTTCCTGGTTGAGACGGGGCGAGAGAGAGTGAGTGGGGTCTTCGAGATTGCAGTAGGAGGCGAGTGGGCAGGGGGTGACGGTGGTGGACGGCCGACTGGAGGCTGAGGTCGGGGGGTGGGGGGAGCTTCGAGCTTGCTGGAGGAGGTGGGCGGTGGCCTCGAGATTGCTGGCAGAGGTGAGCGAGGGGAGGGTTGCAAGCTTCTTGGCGGAGGCGGGGGGAGGGGATTTCGAGCTTGCAGTAGGAGGGGGTGGGCGAGGGGCGACGATGGTGGAGGCTGAGGTCGGGGAGGGGGGTTGCTGGCGGAGCCGAGCAGGGGCTTCGAGCTTCCTGTCGGAGGCGGTTGGGGTCGGGCGTGGTCGATGAGGAGGCGAGCAGGGGAGGGGGAAGAAGACGAGGAGTGGTCATTTTGCAAATAATGGAAACATAAAGGATATAAAATGTAAAATAACCAACAGATACTGTTATAGTTAACGGAAAATTGAATGAAAGTTAACACGAGGCCATGAGTGTAAGAGTTAAGCACTATTCAAGGTCCTCGATGTAATTCATAATTATAGAGGGTATCTGGGGTAATTACGAAATTACTCAGGGTTATGGGTGTAAATATCCCAACAAATAATAAAAAGTATCATATTTTGTAAAGGGATATTTACACCCATAACCCTGAATAGTTCCATAATTACCCCAGAAACCCTGTAAAAATACGAATTACACTTGAGACCTTGAATAGTGCTTAACTCTTACGTTCATAACCCCGTGTTAACTTCAACCAAATTTTCCGCTAACTTTGACGATATCTATTAAGAATTTTACAATTTATACCCAAATTTATATTTTATTTAGGAATGGCCCCTCCCCTTCTTCCCCCAACCTCTGCACCAGCTTCCGCCAAAGCCCCTCCTCCGACCGACCAACCGCTGAAATCGGGAAGCTCCCCCATCACCGATACCGCCGCCTGGGAAGCCCCCTCGCCTAGAACCTCGACCTTCCACGCTCGACCAAAGCCACCTCCACCTTCATCTTCGGCCAAAACCCCCCTCCCGTCTAAAACCTGCACCCCGTGCTCCCCCCGGAACCTCCGCCTTCATCTCTCGGTAGCCCCCTCCCCTCCAGAACATCCGCCTTCATCTTCGGCCAAAGCTCCCCCTCCCGCCTAGAACGTGCACCCTACGCTCGGCCAATGAGATCCATCGCCACCTCTCTCTGTCTCTCAGATCTCCCTCAATCTCGCAAATCTTATCTCCTCCCAATCAAACACAATCCCCTCGATTTCTCGAACCTCGTCAAATCCCCATCGTCGCACCTTCCATCTCTGGCCGATCATTCCATACCTACATATCCCTTGCCACCGCTCCTCTTGAAACCCATCCATCGACAACCCATCAACAGCTCCTCCTCCCATCACCTCTCGTTCGCAGCACCTCCGCCACAACAGAAGACACTCCGCTCAGCTCACCCTCGCTCATCACCGCCTCACCGCCATAGGAGCACCTCCGGCTTGGCCTCTCCATCTACATCCACAGCCGGAGGCAGATGTCCTCAATTGGTATAACTTCCTCAATAATGCTCCAGCTCCAGGTACTCTCGCGCTCCGTCCTTCACTGTTGCGACACCTTTGAGCACTTGATAACTACCCAACGCCGCTTCAGCTCCACCACGTGTCGTCTCTTCTCTGACACCAACTGTGGGACCTTGCTACTCTGCCTTGTGCATCCCAGTGGGACCGCATCTCTTCCACCTTCACTCCACCACACGCCGCCGCCTATCAAATACCAGCCATGGGACCTTGCTACTTTACCTTTCATATCCCAGTTGGATCGCTTCTCCTCTACCTTCGCTCCACCACGCCAGCCATCTCGCTCCATCGAGCACTGATACTGAGCCCCTCCTCCTCGGAACCTCTGCCTTCGTCTTTGGCCACCCTCCCGCCTGGAACATGTACCCCGAGCTCGGCCAAACTCCACCCCCCTCCCCGACCATCGCATGGAACCTCCACCTTCCACGCCTCCTACTGCAGATTCCAATCGCATTGGGCCAAAGCTCCCGGCACTCGGCAGAGCCTCCACCACCTGCAAGTGCGCCCCCCCCCCCCCCGATCACCCCCTTGTGCGTTGGAGGAGAGGGGTTATTTTCTTTTTAGTTTTCATTTATTCTTTACCGTTGGATTGATGTTAGGTTAGATTAACTCGATGGTTTGGTTAGGATTAACAGTTGAAACTAACAGAAGGTTATGGATGTGAGACGGAGTAATATTCAGGGGTTCTCATGTAATTCGTGACTATCTTGAGTATCTGGGGTAATTATGGAACTACTCAGGGTTATGGGTGTAAATATCCCTTTTGTAAAAAAGATGCCACCTACTGAACTTTACATATTGCAACATATTATTTTGAACTTCTTTGGACGACGTTTATAATTTTATTCAAGATTTTTACAGAATTTTCTTTATATAATATCTCCATGCAATTGTTTTCATAGCTATTGGATAAAGTATGCCCAAAACTTTTATGTTGTTGGCATTTCAAGGAAGATGGACGACTTCGGTATTCCCAAAGAGCCAAAGTTTTTTTCCTTTTTTCTTTTGGGATGGGATGTGGAGGTGTCTTATAACTTGGCTTTCCAAGTATTAAAATTATGCTTAATTATAGCACCCCACAAAATCGTGTTGGGTCAAATTTGTACAACATCTAAAATATTAACCAGTAAGTGTACCATTGGTCGAACACAAGGATGCATCTCGTGATCTAGGCATGGGATAAACACACTCAATCGGGTGTCGAAATGCATATATGCTTGATTACGTAATTTAACATTGTTAACTGTGTTTTTTATTTTAATTTCACAAATTTCAATTTTTTAGTATTTAAAAAAAGATTAAGAAATTTTTATATCTTAATTATATAATAAATAAAATAAAATGGAAAAAGAAAATTGATTTATAATACACACACCACACCCACGTGCACACACATATAGAGAGAGAGTTTAATGGGGTTACCCCCTTGGGGCAGCTAACAATGACTGCCCCCGCGCCATGTTACCTGCCCCAAGGGGGTAGCCCCATTAAACTCATATATATATATATATATATATATATATATATATTAGAGGAGGGTAAAAAGTTCTAAAATAGAAATAAAATATCTTAAAATAACTAAAACATAAACAAAATATTTTTTATTTTATATTTTGTAAATATTTTGAGTATTTCTCAAGAAAGATAATAAAATCAAATAAAAATGAAAGTCATGAAATAGAAAATGAGGAAATGAATGCAACTTTGAAAATAAGATTTTGATTCAAAAATGCAGAAGAAAATCAATGGATATTTTTTTCTTTAAAAATAGGTTTAAATAGGCATCCGTAACACCTTTTCCTTTTTGTATTTCAAATTTATATGTAATTTTACTGATTTTCTAAGTTTTTTGATGTTTTGTGATTTTAAGCGGTAGGCACAATATTTCTAAGATTTTTGGATCTGATGTGGACTAAATGAGAGATATATGCCTATTTTCATAGATTTTAGAGATAAAATAAATTAACTAAAAATGAAAGACTAAATAAGGTTGAAATTATATTTTTTAGATATTGAAACAATGGAATTGAAGTCTACCGAAATTCCCTCATATAAAGCTAAGGGACGCAAACACATATATTTAATATTCTGAGGTATTGATTTCTTAGAAAATAATTAGAATAAGAAAAAACTTATAAAAGTTCTACATGTCAAAATCTTTTCAATGAAAATTGGAATAGAAATTAAGTTTGTATCATACCTATAACATATCTAGATTTTAGACATTATTCCTATAATTAGCTATTAATTAAACAATCACAATTGGTATAGTTAGTTAAAAAAATTATAACTAATTCACCATTCATCGAAAAATTGTGAAAGTTTAATAGTGTTCTGTCATATAGGAGCAAATTTGATAAACACTAACAACTCATTGTTAGAGTATTAGAACACATGGTAGAAATTAAATTCAACATTACAACAAAATTGGTTACATTTTTTTAGATAAAAATGAGAGAAATATTAATACAAGAAATCGTGGGTCTAATTGACAAGATTTAGAAATAATTTTGAGTTAAAAATGAGCTCGAAAACTCCTCTATGAATGGTAAAAATCGCAAGGGCTTATGTGTGTAACATGTGGGATGACATCAACGATGAGGGGGACTGATGAATCTCGTATTCATAATGCTAAAATCCATTAATTCCTTAGCTTAATTAATCTAATAAAAATCATCGGTAATTCAATCATTTTATGTTGTACCATATTGTGTATAAATTGTGTTTAATTAACCTATTTTTATCGTAATTAATTACTTTGTTTTTAATCCTCATTAAAGACCCTTAAAAATTAGGTTAAATAATTGTCTATAATTTTCCAAACCTTTAAAAGAGATAGAAAATACAAAAAAATCTCAAAGCTAAAAATCAGTGGTTTTATCCTCTTAAAGATACCCTCAAAATAAACTTTTGTACAAATGACCTCTTTTGGCTTTTTGTCCAACATAAAACTCGTAGATCTCATCGAGATCTACAACTTTTATGTTTTGACTTTTTTTCTAATTTTTCCTCTAACTATTTATTTTAGATTTATCTTTATTTTTATTCTTCAAATTTTCTGATTGGGCCACGTGGCCCGCTTCCCTTGCGCCACCCGACCCCTTCAAGAGCTGGTTGATCCTCTCCTACCCTCCTCCATCACAGCCACTCATCGCTCGCTCCATCTTCACCATCTGATCTGATCTAGATTAGATCCCCACCGCCCCCATCAACCTCAATCTTAGCCATCCGATTCATTTCCTATCCTACGACCACCCTCGTGCCACATCACCCCTTCATCTTGACCCTCAGATCATCTCTAGAACTCCATCAGAACCTCCTTCTTCCCCCTTTCCCCTCACTGCTCGATCTGATCTAATGGATCCGATTCTATTCTTCACCCATTCCCATATCTCAACCATTGGATCGCAAGATTCAATGGCTAAGCACTCATCCCCTACCTCCTGTTGGCCCCCTTCCCAAGCGTTACGCCTCGGAGTCGCTGCCCCCCTTCCAATTATATCCCCAAGCTCCGTCAGCCTAAGCAAAACCTAACGGTCGCCCCTTGTAGCCGTTTCTTCCACCCCTTATTCCATCTCCATCCCCCCCCCCCCCTCACACCTCCTTCAAACACCCCCGCCACCACATAACTGCTGGTGACCTCCGCCTATAAAACCTCTGCCCTCTGCTTACCTTATACACCATCCAATAGGCTACGACCTATCTTCTTCCACCCTCCTGTGACAGTGGAGGGTGGCAATTTCGAGGCGACGACGGTCATTTTCCCTTGGTGCATCCATGGTCATCTGACCATGTTGCGGCCACCATGTGCACCGCTGAGCACCTCGCAGCAGGCTGAGCGAGTAGTGCGATGACCCCGAGCTCCAATGGAGCTCAGCTTAAGCAAAAATCCCTCCGCCAATCGCCTTGCTCCAACAAGGTATCTTTTACTTATCTTCCCCCCATTTTATTCATTTTTTACCGCACACCACACCTATCATCACCATCTGACCAGCTTATGAGATTCGCGGAACCTCTATCATCCTCGCCAAGCCCTTCATCCGCTACTTCCCTTCAACAGAACCACCCTCGCTCTGACCCACCTTCTTCCATGTCCCACCGGAGAAGAAGATCCCGACCACCGCCTCCTGTCGCCCCACGGTCTCCACTCACCTCACAACTCCACGCACAACACGCCTCTGCTACTTCTAACATTTGCAGGTGCTACAATCTTCAATGGTCAGAGCTCGCACGCCTCTTCCGATCTTGACCTCCATCTTCGACAATGCAACATCGAATGCCACCTCCAGTTAGCTTGGAAGCTCCCCCTCTCGTTGACGACCCTTGCTAGAGGACCACGAAGGTCCATGGACCCCCTACGACTGTGAAGGAGCACGGAGGGACTCTGGCGAGCTCGTCGGAGCCCCGTTTACGCTACCGCTCCCTCGGTGGAGGAGAAGCCCATGTGTCGTTGGATAGCGCCCCTGCGACGGCCATGCCACGACCTAAGTCGTGCCACGTCGCCTTCCTGAAGCAAGGAGGATCAAGATTCGAGCCTTACCCTCCGAGCCACCAGCACCCCCCATGTACGCTTCAAGCCTGCTCCGCCCTTCGAGCCTAGCCCTTGCGTGCATGTCACGTGAAGGCTGGGTAAATTGCAGGAATACTCCGTAGATTTTCTATAATTACAATAAGGTCCTTGGGCGTGCCTCACGTGCGCGCCCACGAAAATTTATATCTAGGCCTCGCCAACTTCTGGAATTTGCAAAAAGTCCCCCATGCATTGGAAAAAATTCACATGGGCCCCTATCGATTTCTGGTTATTACAAATAGGTCCCTCTATGGACCTATTTGTGATTATTTATCTTTTTATTTCCCGCATACTTATTACATTTATGCCCTTGCATTGTTTCCTCCATATCTTGAGCATCTTTAATCCAAATTACATTATTTTAGTGTCATTTTGTTCCTTATTTCATCATCTATCTTATGGCATAGTTAATTTTCTCATCTGACACCAAATGAAATATGATGAATTTTTAATGCTACATAGTATCCTTGCTCTATATGTCTCTTCCATCAATAGATGTTTGCTCATAATTTTTATGCTCCATTTGACTCTGAATCTAGTCATCATTTATGCTCATTTCCTCAAGGGCATATCTAAACTATTATTTGCATGTTTATTTCTTGTATTCATTCTTTCATTATGTTCATGCATCACCTTACAATTACATTGAAAAATCAATTAAAAATACATGCATCATTTTTGCTTTATCTATTCTGCATTTTATTGTGCATATCTGCTGAAGACCTATAAATGAGAAGATATTCACACATCAAACAAAATTTGATAAATAGAGTAAAGTAGCTCGTTTCCCTGTGTTCGAACTTGGTAGACTT
Source organism: Ottelia alismoides (assembly GCA_037367405.1). Classification (NCBI taxonomy): domain Eukaryota; kingdom Viridiplantae; phylum Streptophyta; class Magnoliopsida; order Alismatales; family Hydrocharitaceae; genus Ottelia; species Ottelia alismoides. Next base: position 134,838 of record JAZKJV010003997.1, read on the forward strand.
GCCAAGTATAAATAGTCCACAACATTCAAAGATTGTGATTTTTGCTGAACCAGCTCTGCCTCCTGAACTACAATAACATGACTTCATTAAAGAGGCAAATTTGACGTTCATCAAAGGGCACCGTTGTCAGGAACACGTCTCACCTTTATTTATTTATCGAATTTTGATATATTTTTCACTGTGAATGTTTTCAAAATTTGCAGGTCTTCACATCATGCATTTTTGCATCAGTGTTGTTGATTATTTATCTTGTTATTCTTCTAACATTTTCTTTTGTTGTAGGGCTCATGAAGATCGAGGACGATTGATCTCCATGGAGGCATGGAGCTGGGAGCTCCAGCTGAGAAGGCCGCAAAAGAACTGATGAAGGATTATATGAAGTTTAATTAGCTCTGCTTCATTTTTCATGTTGTAAAAAAATGTCATGTGCATTTTTAGCGGTCATCATTAGAGGGCTCGTGTGATGTAAAAAAAAGAAAAAAAGTAGATCACTTACTAATATACCCCCCCTCCCCTTCACACACTCGCACATATACACTCACCCCCCCCCCCACACACACACACACTTGTACATATCCATCCACCCACAAACCCCTCGACCTCCTCTGCATATTTCATACATATACCCCCCCACCAGCCCCACCCCCATCTTCTTCATAGTCATCTGTAAAGAAAAACTCACACACCCCACCCCCTCATCTCCATGCATCTTTGTATAATTCAAATAAATCTGGACCCCTACTCAAAATTCTATAGCCTCTACTTAGGCTATTTTCAGTCTAAGTATAGGGGGACCCGACTCATCATCCATCCCTCTCTCAGTTTTTTTATACTTAGGTCATTTTTTACCTACGTATAGGGGGGATCCTCCTCCTTAGTTCTGCTGTATCACCCTATATTTAACTGATCCATGGCTTCATATTACTTTTGCTATGAGGACATTGCAAAAGTTAAGTAAGTATAAGGGGGTATAACGTATATTACTATATATCTACTTTAGCCATAACTCGTATTTTTTTTAAAAAAAGTCGAAAAATCTTTTTTGGGGTTAGGTTTAATTAAATTTGTGAAATGAGTTTTGTAAAAATTCATGTAAAAATATTTTCTTAAAATTGAGGAATTAACTTATTGTAAATAAAACCTTTTTCAAAAACTCTATAAAAATTTGAAAAATTAAAAACTTCTCTTTGATTGAGACTCTGATTATTAGGCTTAAAATGAGTAGCTACTCTTCAGTGGGGAACTTCGGTCTCTCTTAGTAGAGTGGGTGGTTTAGAGGACACTGTATGGCTCTGTCCTCAAGTAACATGGGTCCGTCTAACGGTTCGTACTTACATCCATATTGGTTGGGAGTATATGCAACTATTCATACAAGTCTGGGCCAGTCATAGTCTCTCAAAAGAATTAAAAAAATGAAAATTAAAATCCATAAAATTTTGCAACAACAAAAAATACAAAAATGCATTAACCAAGGAGTTGGTGTATTCCTAGCACATTCACATTCATTCAAGTCTTGAGGATTTGAGGACACTTGATTTTTGTGATCTTGAGAGTCGGAGTTAACATGCCTTAGTCATTAGGGATTTAAACTTAATAATACACATTTCCCTAGTTTGAAAGATTTGGGAGCTATATTGCACTCTTCATCTCTACCTTCAAAAGAATATGATGAGCACTTCACGTTCGCAACTGCATGATTGATTAGATGAGTCGAGTTATCTCTTGAGGAACTAAGACTAGAGATTTAAGTTTAGACCCGATTTAATGATACTCGAGGATTGGATAAAGTTAATGAAGGCTTCAACAAACCTGAGTGTCAGCGAAACCCTGGCCAGTATGTGAACAAGTTCATGTGTTATCGTATGATATTTACCTATGTGCCAGGGTGTGATGAAACTTAATTTAATTATTGATTAGTGTGCGCCAACTTTTGGTAAAAGCATTGGAACTAGCCAAAAAGAAAAGAAAAGAAAGAAATGTTCAAAGAAAATCTTTATTTCCAAAAGTCAAATTACAAATGAGCTTCAACCAATGGCGAGCGTTCCCAACCATTTTCAAAGTGTCCACTTGGACCAAGCGCTAATTAGGACCAAGAAGTCATGCTAGAACCATAAAAGAGCTCAGCATCGTATAGTGATACAAGTTTGGGTGTCGAAGATATCTTAGATACTCAAAAAGACACACCCCGATGTACTCCCAGAAAAACAAGCGCAGACGACTCCGAGTTCTCTTGGTGGACACATTGATCAACAAACTAAAAATATACATGTATTGAGTAATAAGGAACTTGAGAGGCCCCTTGTTCCAATGTGAGGGAAAGAAAATTATACACGATCCTATGCCCTCCGTTATCTGGTCGTCCATATACACTTTCAAGTCTGACGAACTAATGAGACGGTTGACTGAAGCAAGAATAGGCTTATTCCCTAGTGTTGAGGATTAGGTCTAGAGGAGAGCCTCTTGGATTGGGACCTTAGGTGAAATCCAGTTTCATACCAGTAATTCACGTTTATTACCCCCTTGCTTAAATAAATGTCAGTAAGAACCAGATTAATCCTTGTAATTATCAAAGTCCTAGAATAAATTTAAAATATAAAAAAATAACAAAACTAAAATCGTAGTGTTTTAAGCCTTTAAAAACACTCACAAAAATATTTCTAATTTTGTTTGACCTCATCTTCGTGTTTGGTCAACATGAAACTTGTATATCTTGTCGAGATCTACAACTTCCATGTTTTAACTTTTTCCAAATTCGATCTCCTTCTCCCTCATAATTCACTTTCTATCTTCGAATAACCTGATTGGGCCACGTGGGGCCTTCTGGTTGCGCCACGTGGCCCGTCTTTGCGCATGCCACATGCTCTCCTCTCTCTGTCGTCCGATTGCTCTTTCTCCCTCCAGATCGTCGCCTTCCATTTTCACCGTCTTCTCAGCCCTTCGATCGATCCCTTGATTGCATTGCGTCCATCCGTTAGCGCCTATCTCTCAGCATGCCACGTGTCCGCTTCCATCACCACCCAATCATTCTTAAGAGCTTCAAATCCTAGTCGTTCACCTCCGCATCTGATATCAGCCATCCGATTAAAGGTGCGAGCACATCCAAATCGCTCACCCCAGCCTACGCCTCCTCACGACACGTGGCACTTTTTGCGCCCCTCGATCCTCCATCCATCGATCAAATCCCCGCCATCGGTTATTGGTAGATCCTCGACCCTCTGATCCTTATCCTCAATTCCATCTCCACCGTCCTTTAGCATCTTCACTACATCTCACCATGTGGAGCTTCCTACGTCCACCTATTATGCTGCCTTCGATCAGATCCTAGCCACCAGTATGCGCCTAAATCTCAGCCGTTGGATCACGAGATCCAACGGTGGAGGACTCATCTTCAACCTCGGAAGACACCTCACCCACGTCGCTCCACCTCATCAACTCATCTCCCCCTTTCCATTTCCCTCGCCTCGTTGGTCATCTTCTCCACGATCCAAGCACCCCATGACACAGTCTGATCATCCACCATCCTCGCGCGAGCCCACGTCTGCCACGACACGTCCCCTCGCGCTCCACATCCTCCACTCAAGTCACTGCCTCTGCCATCAGAACAACCACCTATCCTCCTTAAATATGTCATCGTCGCCCCAATTCTTCTTTGTCCACCTTTACGAGGGGCGAGGCCCAGCCCTCCTCTACCCCCTGTGACAAAGGGAGGTGAGATGATCGAGCTATGGCGACCATCAACACCCGATGAGACCTGACGCCGTCACAGCTGCATTGTGGAGCTTCACCTCTGCTCGAGCTGCCCCACCCAGCTGAGGGAGTTCAGCGAAGACCTGGGGATTGCATATAACCCCAAGCACAGTCCCTCGTTCTGCCATCTTCTCAGGTGAGTACCTCTAGATCCCTCTGTTGGACATGCGAGCCCACGACGAGCCATTATGCAATAAATGTTATTGCAAATATCATTCCCTGATCAGAAATGAAGAATGAATAATTCGTATAATAGGTCCCTTAGTACAATTAGGGTTATGTACCATGGCCATCTTAATAATCATACAACTGTTGATTCAACTATTGAATAATAGAGGCTGGTGCTTGGATGAATATCTAAAGGGATAGATTGAGGACTTATCAAGCACCATCAAATGATTGTTAAGAGATGATCTCCATCATGAGTAGGAGATGGCAATCCTTTCTCATTTAGGTTGATATCTGATCGACCTCTTGATGCATGTCCTGTGCATAGGAATAGAGATTCGGAAGTATCAGATTAGTTGGGTCAAAGAGTTGACTTAACGAGATCGAGATAACCAAAGTCCTATATCGTATGCTGTTACGATACATGCACGCATCCTCTAACCGGAGACAGATGTGTTACTATATGTCTAAGTATGTACATTTGGCAGACCAATAGGTTGATGACCTAACTAAGGTCTATACACCGACGCGCTAAGTGTGCATATAAGGCATATGAGTAATACGATCTCTCAAAAAGATCATACAGGTTCATTAATTGAACCGGAAGGCATGAGCTCACTCATGTGATATTGGGAAGAATCAAATTCCGTGCGCACGGTCGTCTCGCTTTGGAAGCTTGACTGAATTTGTAGGTTTGATATATACTTTTAGGAAGTATATGATCAAGACCTAGGTGTGATATACGCTTTAGGAAAGTATATGATCGATACCGACTCCCAATGATCAAATGAGAAACTTATTGATAGAACCCTGAGTAGACAGTGTAAAGTTGATCTAATACTTCAGGTGTATTCTGAGTCTTCCAGTATGCAGGATGTACAGGTATTGGGAATACCTAAGGGAGATGTGATCATAAACGATTGTATAACCATGACGCTTCCATTCCTAGGGAGTGATGAAACAGGTCTGGATTTTAGTGACTCCTCTCAGTAGAGAAGTGATCTGATCTTGGTTTAAATGTTGGACATTGATCTGAATGTGATTCGGGTGCAATGAGAAGATTAAATTTGCGATCTTGATTTAATCAAGCATCTATGGGAGGCCCACGATCTGGATTTGAGATATGATCTCAATATCTAAGTCACTATACATGGAACAATACAATCGCCCTGTCCTTATCTCCAAGTATTCGCGGAGAAAGCGCATTATCCTTGAAAGGGTTCATGATAATTTCATTGTTGATATTATGTATCCAAGCATTAAGAAAATGGATAATTAAATGTAATTTAATTATCATGAGTAATGAATTTGATTCATATTATAAAGAGAGTTATCTAAGATAATTGAATGTGATTTAATTATCAAAGATGTGAAAAATGTGAACGTGATTCATATTATTTGGGCACATGAGAATAGAGATCCAAGATGATTAAATGTGATTTAATTATCATGGATATGAATAATGTGGATAGCAATATCCATATTAGTCATATATATTATAAATATGATTTATAATATATAAGAGAGAGCTATTTGTAATTCACATTTGTTAATTAAATGTTGATGTGAATTGGATTCACATTGGACATTGAATTGAAAATGTAATTTACATTTTATTTTGGGCTGTGAATATGCTTCACAAATTTCCAATGGCATGATTGCAATGTTTACAAAATAAATTGGATTTATTTTTGTGAAATAATTTGCAACAAATATTGGAGAGAATCATGAGATAGTGTAATATCATGTAATAGGAGAGAGACATCCACCTTTCATATAGGAAGAGTGGGCGGCCACGATTCCTATAAAGAATGTGGTGGCCGTCCACCCTCCTTATGGAAAGAGGATTGTCTCCTTCCTATTTTCTCCAATGGAGATTGATTTGATATAAACCAAATTATATTTAATATATATATATATATATATTTGATTTTTATGAAATTAATTGTTTTTTATTTTTTACCAACAAAATCTTAGCCATTAAAAGAAACACAAATCAATGAGAGCTATTGGATTTGTGTTGCCCATGGATTGAGATCCATGGATCCCAAAATATTATAAAAGGAGAGGCACCCCTTTGCTCTTCTTTACACACAACACACAAGAGAACATAAGTCTCTCTATCTCTCTTTCTCTCTACACGTCAGCCCTCTCTCTTCCTCTCTCATGGCCGTCCACCATGGATACCCTGGAGAGAGTCTCCATCGCCGCAGCGTCGTCATTATGTTGCCCGATGGGTTGCTCGCGGATCTCCATCTCCTTCGGTGCGCTTCGCTCGTGAAGAAGATATCGGATCTCGTATGTCGAGATCAGGAGATCCATCGCCTAGATCATCAACATGGATTGCGAGAAGCACGCGGTTCATCCCCGCGCTCGCAAGCGCCTCCTCCGTCGGATCGGACTTGAGACAGGAGGTCTCTTCGTTTAGAGACTCGATCGCAACCATTCTTCAAGAGGTAATCCTATTACTTGTTTGTGGTTTAGATAAAACGATCCGAGAAGTGTTCTTGGATCATGTAGTTTCGTCGCATGAAAAATTTTAATTTCCGCTGCATAGAACTAGTCCGACTAGTCGTTCTTCGTCATATTCGATACGATACTCACGCTTCCATGATGCGCTTGAGGATCTAACCATATATTTCAAGTGGTATCAGAGCCTTAGGTCGAAGGTTTTGGATACGATCCGCAAACTTAGGATGACTTGGGTTCGCTAAAGTCGCGAAAGTTTTTGTCGCATTTGATTTTTGCAGATCTGTTTAGTGAATAAATTCGGCCATGTTTAAAATGTTTAAACACGAATTAATCACTTGAATTTTGTTCCCCATTAAATAAGGAAACTATAGGATCTGAGTTTACATAATTAGGATTCCTTTTGCTCGAGATATGGGTGTTTTAATGAACATGTATTCACTGTTGCGGGAACTACGAATCTTAACATGATTAATGAGTTAATTACTGTTTTGATCCTCCTCGAACGTGAAATATCACTTGAGTTCTGTCCTAAATCAAGTTAGAAATCTTTGAAAATTGAGTTTGTCTAATTTGGATTTAAATTGATTGAGATATGTTAATTTTAGTGAGTAGGGGTCACTGCTGAAATTACAGTCCTAATCAAGAACCATGTGATTGTCAATTAGTGAAATTAATTGTTAATTTCATGAAATAATTATGGAAAATATTTGAGAAATATTGGAAGATTATTATTTCCTTAATTGACTTGACCTCATCCAATAAATTGATTAGATTTGATCTAGATCATAATTGGAAACACAATCATCAAACTCCTTGCTTGAATGTGATTGGGAATTTGTCTAGCAAATTTCCTTATAATCAAAAATATTTTGATTATTACAATATGGTATAATTTCAGTTGAAGAATCTATGATCATCTCAAGTACAAATTGATCTATTTGGCATTATCCTTTCCTGAGGTGGATATGGTGTCTAGTCGGAGAGCATTGGGGTAGCAGGTTGCAACGTATGTGGTATGTCCCACTCTCGTTGGTACTGGCCATGACAGCGAGTAGGGACTCGATAATGCCGGAGAAATCAAGATGTATTTTTCTAATTATTAAAATTCAAATCAATACGTACTTTGAGTTAATACCATATATATATTCAAGCAAAACAATCGAGTTTGTTGATTAAATTGGATTGATAATTAATTTAATATGATTGCATTAATTATCTCCAATTGAAATACTCTTTATGAATAGAGTTGTTATTTCCCTTGGAAGAATTAATTATATGAATATGATTCATAATAATTAATTAAAATTTGAATATGAGGTGGAGGATCACATAAGTGACATCCATGGTCTCCCGTCAAGGCGAAGAGTTCCGTCGCCAGGGATTGCATGTAGGAGATGACTATCCGAAGTGATAGATCATGTATGCAAGCGCATCTGGATCGGGCTCTTTGCTTCTCGAAAGAGTAAGGTCGTATGCGTAGTGACCCCAATATCAAATCCTCATATTATTGGGGCGATATTGGATTGTGCATAGTGACTACTATTCCTGTTGACGGTTGGTTCAATTAATAATGGGTCAACATCACCTTAGGGGTGGTTGGCCCGGGTGTTAAAGACCGAATTGAGAATGCAAGTTGGACTTGCAAGGCGGAATGTGTTCCCGCTTCTTTTTATCCGAGTTGCAAATTCTCATATTATTGGGATGTAACAAAGATAAGGAAGGAGATCCCAGATCTTGCTGAGATATGATAGTAAGTATATCGCTTACATTGAAAGTGATTAAGGGAATGAACTTCCAATGTTGACAAGGCAAGACAACTTTGATATGAAAATTCCTAAATCAAAGTAAAATATATATATTTATGCAAATTTCTTATTTCAGATAATCTTTTATTAAACGCACTCAAAGTTATACTCAATAATAACCAGTAAAATATCATGGATTGGACTCATGATCCAGATATTGTACTTGCATTGGACACATAATGTATGTGGTTGCAATGTGCAAGTTTCCTCATAATATTGAGGAATGACAATTAAATAGATAATAGGACTACAACCCTAGGGGTTGTATGTCTCTATAGTCTTGATATCATCGGATGTACTTTGGAAGTGACATGTCGATGATAATTGCAATTGTCAATTAATCCTTATAAAATCTAAGAAGATGTTCTGGCATACATATGTCTTCTTGACATTTAATCATGAATGATGTGGTTCTCTGCATCGTGCAGAATGGTGGCTCTATCAGAGATGATGTATTCAAATTGTTTGAGTACCTACCGGAACCAATGTTTTAAGAGTTTAAATGGATGTAGATACGATGAGTGTCATCATTCTATTGTCTACACTCTGGTTATTCATGATGCTTCATATTATTCATATTATATTAATTTATTGAAGCATGTATAAATGTTGAAATACTCTTACTTTTAATTCTTTTAAATTTAAAATAAGAGATCCTCTATCCTGAGCATGGTTGCTTATAGATAAAGGAAGCGCAGTGGAAGCATGGATTGGACCCATGTAAGAAGTATAGTCAAAGAGTTGGTTATACTTCTGTGACTCATATGACATCCAAATAGTTGGATAAATGCCAATACTGTAATAAGTTGGTGTATTGATAGTATGACTATCAAGTCTGTCTAGAATCCTTAGAGAAGGACTCGGATAGAGAATCAGAATAATCTACATAAATCATTGATATTGACTTGCTTATTGAATAAGAGAAGTCTCATAATTGTATCTCAATCTTCTAAATGGGTTGCATATGTTTAGAAGACTGAAGAATTTAATCTTCAGGTTTAATAGTCATCTACATGGTTTTTGATGCAATTGTTGCAATAATTTCCATTGGATCACTAGACTTCATAATTTCAGTGGGAGAGCCCTTAGTCTTAGAGAATGTCTCTATGACGTAGACATTAGAATACACTCATTGTTTGTTTCTAAATGTTGGAAATAAACATGAATTCTAGAATGGACCTATCGTAAAGAGTTATGATAGAGATATTTCAGATAGTAATCTAAAATCTAGTGGACTCCACTAAATTAGAAAATTAATGAATGGTTCATTAACATTTCTAAATACTGAAATTAAACCTTAAGATCAATAGGAGGATGAAGATCATTTGACAATGATCTGGCATCACGACTTGGACATTTGTCTATTGATTTGATCAATAGACTAGTAAGAGATGAAACTTTATTCAAAGTAAAATGTCCAATACACCCTTCTTTGGGAATGGTGTAAGATGTCATGGTATTCAGGATCTCATACATATTGATGTATGCGTATCATCTATATCATAGTAAACATTATGGATATGTGATATCTATTGATGATTATGTATGATATGAGATTTCTTCTCTTCACCTAAAGAAATCTTTGAAATGTTCAAATATTTCATCATTTTGGTTTACAACCAAAGTTTATAAAGAAGATAAAATGAATTTGATCTAATCTAGGTAACCTGTACCTGTTAGATTAATTCAAAGGATACCTTATGGAGATATGAATATCATTTCTATCTCAATCCTCCCAACACACCTTAACTCAATAGAGTTATAGGGAGATACAATTGGATCATGTATGACGTGATCTTATCGATGATGATTTTTAGCATAATTATCCCTTAGTTTCCATGTATATATGTGTAGTAGACTACAATGTATCCTTAATAAGGTTCCATGCATGCTGGAATCTAGCACTTGAGAGTGCTGCTTCATTAGGAAAATAAAGGATGATATTGGATACCTACTTTATGACCTTGAGATTCTTAAAATATCTCATCTCTGAGAATGTAATTCTTAGAGGTTGAGACTCTTGAGAATCAAGATGAAAATGAAGTGTAGGAACTCATTTAATCTTGAGAAGATAATGAGGCTCCTGAAATTGGAAACTAAAAAGAACAATTAAAGATGAAACACTAATACCTCTTCAAATGAGATTGAGGATGGATTCCATGTGTCAGAGAAATCAGGCAATGATCAAACTTCATGTGATGAGGCTTCTGAAGATCATAGCATGGATAAATAGATGTTAGCAATAAAAGTCTAATGTAGACTTCATATATAAGTGTTGTATATGGACCCTCAAGGATCCACCTATATGGGTAAGACCTGTAAAGGTATAAATGGATCTTCAAGAGAAAGGAAACCTGATGAGAAGGTAGAGACCTTCAAAGCACGGTTCATAGCCATGAGCTACACACCGGAAGAGAAGACATTGCTTGCGATGAGACTTGCTCTTCGGTGACCGTGCTTAAAACCATCAGAATATTTCTAACCTTAGCTACACAACTTGACTATTGCATCTTGAAGGTATAAGTCAATATTGCATTCCTCTATGAATACCTCTCTGAGGATATTCACATGAAGTAGCCCTAGGGCTTCATGGTTAAGGAAAGCAAGGTTTGAAAGCTAGGGAATCCATCTATGGACGCAAATAAGATTCTTGAAGTTGGACCATAAGATTTTATGAAATTATAAATGTTATGATTTCAGATGGAATCTTGATGAGCCATGCGAAGCTTAGTGGGAGTGCCTTTGTGTTCGTCGTGCTAAATGTAGATGATATCCTAATCATTTAAAATGATACAAGGATAATAATAAGTGTTTTATTATCTGGTTGTTCCATAACTTGAGATATGATCTCAAGGTTACCTCTTGGATCTTAGTTCTGAAGGTGTTCGGAAGCAAAGAGAAGAGGGTATTGGGACTGTCACAATAGTAGTACACCTTGAACATATCCCATTTTTTGAAAACTCCAAGAAAGGCTTCCATCTGTTAAGATATGGTACTGACCTATCTAAAGGGATAACTCCTCAAAGAGTTGAGGAAGTAAATGCTAGAACTACTTGCACTTGTGCATTAGTTACGAGAAGCTGAGTGTATGCTAGATGTGTACAAAATCCAGATATCTGCCTTGCAGTGGGAGTAGTAAAGTGTTGTTAATCCTACTATGGAGAGAAAACACTTGATTGCAGTAATAACAAAATCTTCATAGATGACAAGATTTTTGAGATAGTGATCTCAAAGTCTTATCTTCAAAAACTTAAGACGTTATAGATAGAGATCTAAAAGGTCTTAACTGTGGATACTTAAGAGATATTGATCTCCAGGAATAAGGGTATTCTGATAAGGATTATGGAAATACTGGCTATGATAATTGTTAAGCTGTAGTATCAAGGCCACTGTAACTAATAAGATTGAGTATTGGTTGCATAAGATGCAACATTCGCATTAGATGCGAGCACTGTTACTATGGATATGCAAGTGCCATTAAAGGACTTGGCGTAGTCTCGCAGGAACAGAGTGACTGATCAACTTACCTAGATATTTTCTAAATAGCCTATGATTGTCACATGAGTGCGGGTTTAAATGATTATCCCATTAATGGCTCTTTGGGCTAGTGGGAGATTGTTGGACATGCGAGCCCACAACGAGCCATTATGCAATAAATGTTATTGCGAATATCATTCCCTGATCTGAAATGAAGAATGAATAATTTGCATAATAGGTCACTTAGTACAATTAGGGTTATGTACCATGGCCATCTTAATAATCAGACAGCTGTTGATTCAACTATTGAATCATAGAGGCTGGCGCTTGGATGAATATCTAAAGGGTTAGATTGAGGACTTATCAAGCAGCGTCAAATGATTGTTAAGAGATGATCTCCATCCTGAGTAGGAGATGGCAATACTTTCTCATTTAGGTTGATATCTGATCGACCTCTTGATGCATGTCCTCTGCATAGGAATAGAGATTCAGAGGTGTCAGATTAGTTAGGTCAAAGAGTTGACTTAACGAGATTGAGATAACCAAAGTCCTATATCGTATGCTGTCACGATACATGCACGCATCCTCTGACCGGAGACAGATGTGTTACTATATGTCTAAGTATGTACATTTGGCATACTAATAGGTTGATGACCTAACCAAGGTCTATATATCGGCGCTCTGGTGTGCATATAAGGGCATATGAGTAATACGATCTCTCAAAGGGATCATACAGGTTCATTTATTGAACCAGAAGGCATGAGATCACTCATGAGATATTGGGAAGAATTAAATTCCGTGCACACGGTCGTCTCGCTTTAGAAGTTTGAATGAATTTGTAGGTTTGATATATACTTTTAGGAAGTATATGATCAAGACCTAGGTATGATATACACTTTTGGAAAGTATATGATCGATACCGACTCCCAATGATCAAATGAGAAACTTATTGATAGAACCCTGAAGTAGACAGTGTAAAGTTGATCTAATACTTCAGGTTTATTCTGAGTCTTCCAGTACGCAAGATGTACATGTATTGGGAATACCTGAGGGTGATGTGATCATAAACGATTGTATAACCATGACGCTTCCACTCCTAGGGAGTGATGAAACAGGTCTGGATTTTAGTGACTCCTCTCAGTAGAGAAGTGATCTGATCTTGGTCCAAATGTTGGCCATTGATCTGAATATGATTCAGATGCAATGAGAAGATTAGATTTGTGGTCTTGATTTAATCAAGCATCTATGGGAGGCCCGCGATCTGGATTTGAGATATGATCTCAATATCTAAGTCACTATACATGGAATAATACAATCGTCCTGTCCTTATCTCCAAGTATTCGCAGAGAAAGCGCATTATCCTTGAAAGGGTTCATGATAATTTCATTGTTGATATTATGTATCCAATCATTAAGAAAATAGATAAATTAATGTGATTTAATTATCATGAGTAATATGAATTTGATTCATATTATAAAGAGAGTTATCTAAGATAACTGAATGTGATTTAATTATCAAAGTGTGAAAAATGTAAATGTGATTCATATTATTTGGGCACATGAGAATAGAGATCTAAGATGATTAAATGTGATTTAATTATCATAGATATGAATAATGTGGATAGCAATATCCATATTAGTCATATATATTATAAATATAATTTATAATATATAAGAGAGAGCTATTTGTAATTTACATTTGTTAATTAAATGTTGATGTGAATTGGATTCACATTGGACATTGAATTGAAAATGTAATTTACATTTTATTTTGGGTTGTGAATATGATTCACAAATTTCCAATGACATGATTGCAATGTTCACAAAATAAATTGGATTTGTTTTTGTGAAATAATTTGCAACAAAAGTTGTTGCAAATATTGGAGAGAATCATGAGATAGTGTAATCTCATGTAATAGGAAAGAGACATCCACCTTCCATATAGGAAGAGTGGACGGCCACAATTCCTATAAGGAATGTGGTGGCCGTCCACCCTCCTTATGGAAAGAGGATTGTCTCCTTCCTATTTTCTCCAATGGAGATTGATTTGATATAAATCAAATTATATTTAATATATATATATATTTGATTTTTATGAAATTAATTGTTTTTGGTTTTTACCAACAAAATCTTAGCCATTGAAAGAAACACAAATCAATGAGAGCCATTGGATTTGTGTTGCACATGGATTGAGATCCATGGATCCCAAAATATTATAAAAGGAGATGCACCCCTTTGCTCTTCTTTACACACAACACACAAGAGAACATAAGTCTCTCTATCTCTCTTTCTCTCTACACGTTAGCCCTCTCTCTTCCTCTCTCATGGTCGTCCACCATGGATGCCCTGCAGAGAGTCTCCATCGCCGCAACATCGTCATTATGATGCCCGATGGGTTGCTCGTGGATCTCCATCTCCTTCAGTGCGCCTCGCTCGTGAAGAAGAAGTCGGATCTCGTATGTCGAGATCAGGAGATCCACCGCCTGGATCATCAACATGGATTGCGAGAAGCACGTGGTTCATCCCCGCGTTCGCAAGCGTCTCCTCCGTCGGATCGGACTTGAGACAGGAGGTCTCTTCGTTTAGAGACTCGATCGCAACCATGCTTCAAGAGGTAATCCTATTACTTGTTTGCGGTTTAGATGAAACGATCCGAGAAGTGTTCTTGGATCATGTGGTTTCGTCGCATGAAAAATTTTAATTTCCGCTGCATAGAACTAGTCCGACTAGTCGTTCTTCATCATATTCTATACGACACTCACGCTTCCGTGATGCGCTTGCGGATCTAACCATATCCTTCACCCTCTCTATATTTTCTTTCTATTTCTCCTATTTTATTAGCTCCCTCCGCACTAATTCAACCCCAATTATCCATCAATCGAGCTTCTCTGCACTCTCGCCATTTTCGCGCATACATTAGAAATTCACTTTCCCTTCTCCGCGTGTGACCACCTCCGACCATCTCTGACGCCACTCACGACGGAGAAGCATTGAGCCTCCACCTCCTCCATCTGTATAGGCTCTCATCCCATCCATTTTGCATATGCATGTTGCTCGCTTCGGCTATATCCTAACTTGGAAGGTATCGAGAACATCAATGGTCGGAGCCCTCATCGGAGTCTTCTTGGCGAACCCCGACTCCATCACCTGAGCAACAAAGGCCTCCTCCAAGCATCGTTGCAGCTCGCCCAAGCCTTAAGATTCATCTACAACTATTCCAGAGGCTCAATGAGCTTCATCGGCGCTTGATAGGAGGTAGCGGAGTTCGGAGCCCATCGCCTAAGGCTTGACTCCGCTGCCCGACGCAGAAGGAGACTGTACAGTTACCATTGGATGCACCACCCTGGTGGTCATCCAACAGCTTAAGAGGCTCCACGTCGTCATCGTCCGCAGCTTCCAGCTATCGTCTGATCTTGATGATCAGGAGGTTCTTGGTCTTCCATGTGTCAGCGAGGGGAGGTAGCACCAGACCTCTAGTCTTAGGTTCCCCGAGCATATTCTGAGCCTCCCCCAAGCCCAAGCCAACATCGAGCCTGCATCGAGCCTTCGAGGAGCATCCGAGCCTAGCCGAAGCAGCATCCAAGCCTGCAAGACACCCGAACCCAACCCTCTTGTGCATGTCACGTGACCGACAGGGTATTTTGCATGGATGCCCCTGGAGCTTCTCCAAATTGCAACAAGGTCTACAGCACGTGCATTCCACGCGTGCTTGGGGTATTTTACACCCGATACCCTCTTGGGTTTTAATAATTGCAAAAATACCCCTGCACGTGTGGGTAAATTTAATCTAAATTACATGATTTCAACGTCATTTTGTTCCTTATTTTATTGTCTATCTTATGACATAGTTAATTTTCTGACACCAAATGAAATATGATGAATTTTTAATGCTACATAGTATCCTTGCTTTATATGTCTCTGCCATCAATAGATGTTTGCTCACAATTTTTATGCTCCATTTGACTCTGAATCTGAGTCATCATTTGTGCTCATTTCCTCTAAGGTATATTTCTAATCCATTATTTGCATGTTTATTTCTTGTATTCATTCATACATTATGTTCAAGCATCACCTTACAATTGCATTGAAAAATCAACTAAAAATGCATGCATCATTTTTGCTTTATCTATTCTGCATTTTATTATGCATATATGTTGAAGAACTATAAATGAGAAGATATTCACATATCAAATAAAAGTCGATGAATAGAGTAAAGTAGCTCGTGTCCCTATGTTCGACCTTGGTAGACTTGCCAAGTATAAATAGTCCATAACATTCAAAGATTGTGGCTTTTGCTGAACCAAATTTGCCTCCTGAACTACGATAACACGACTTCATTAAAGAGGCAAATTTGACGTCGGACGACATGGTCATCTTAACAAAAGCTGATACCATCGAGGGTGTAGTATCAAAATTTCCAAGCACGTGTCCTGGGCTGCATGCTTTGGCACTAAAATGAGCGGTTGGGATGATCTGCTCGTTGGTCAATCGAATGACTCCAAGCACGTCCTGGCATGATGGGGTGCGAGAGGTATGTGCAATACATAATTGGAGATGACTGATGAGTAGGTGGTGGTAATCCTCATGGATTTAGACTTAACGACTACGCGATACAATACTAGACAAATGCAAGAAGAATGGGACGCATGATATTGGTATACACATGTGTTAAATTGGGCCGGCCCGCCCGAATCTGACCCATTTTGTTTGGGTCAGGTTTGGGCTTGGGCCTAGAATTTGAAAATAAAATGGGCCTAATGAAGGATACAGGAAAAATCCTCAAGCGCATCACGGAAGTGTGATGATCGCATCGTATGCGATCGGGAGCGACTAGTCGCACTAGTTGCTCGATGCAGCGGAAATTAAAATTTTCATGTGACGAAACCACATGATCCAAGAACACTTCTCGGATCATTTCGTCTAAACCACTAACAAGTAATATGATTACCTATTGAAGCATGGTTGCGATCAAGTCTCTAAACCAAGAGACCTCCTGTCTCAAGTCCGATCCGATGGAGGAGACGCTTGCGAGCGCGAGGATGAACCGCGTGCTCCTCGCAATCCATATTGATGATCCAAGTGGCAAATCTTCTGATATCGTCACACGAGATCCAACATCTTCTTCACGAGCGAGATGCACCGAAGGAGATGGAGATCCACGAGTAGATGAACTGGTAGCATAACGATGATGCTACGTCGATGACGGCTCTTACAATGGCTCCATGGTGGACGGTCATTATAAGAGAGAGAGAGAGATACTTGGCGTGTAGAGAAGAGAGAGAGAGCATTCATTTTAATCATGTCCCCTGAAGAGCAATGGATGCCTCTTCTTATATAGGGTTTTGGGAGTCCATGGATCCCAATCCATGAACAACACACAATCAATGGTTGAGATTGACTTGTTTTTCATTCAATGGCTATGATCTTATTATAAAAATACAACAACAATTAATTTAATTTAATTTAATATATATTGATAAATCAATGTATTTAAATTCAAATCAAATCAATTATCCTTGGAGATAATGAGGAGATAAACCATATCCCCTAAAAAGGGGGGATGGCTACCAACATGTCATGATATCTCTTTATCTCATAAGATCTCATTATCTCATGAGATACATTATCTCATGATATCTCTAGGATTTACAACAACAATTGTTGTAAATTATCTCACAAAAATAATTCATAATTATCTTGTGAAATATTGCAATCATGCCATTGGAAAAATGTGAATCACATTCACATCCCAAAACAAAATGTAAATTATATTTTAATTAATCATCCAATGTGAATCCAATTCACATCAATAATTAATTAGCAAATATAAATCACAAATAGCTCTCTCTTATATATTATAAATCAAATTTATAATATATATATGATTAATATGGATATTGCTATCCATATAAATCATATCCATGATAATTAAATCGTATTTATTCATCTTGGATCTCTATTCTCATATGCCAAAATAATATGAATCACATTCACATTATTCACATCTTTGATAATTAAATCAGATTTAATTATCTCAGATAACTCTCCTTATAATATGAATCAAATTCATATTATCTGTGATAATTAAATCACATTTAATTATCAATTTTTTTCGATGCTCGGAAACATATATCAACATTGAAATTATCCATGGACTCTTTCAAGGATAATGCGCTTTCTCCGCGGATACTTGGAGATAAGGACATGGTGATTGTATTGTTCCACGTATAGTGACTTGGATATTGAGATCACATCTCAAATCCAGATCTCGGGCCTCCCATAGATGCTTGATTAAATCAAGACCGCAAATCTAATCTTCTCATTACATCTGAATCACATTCAGATCAATGTCCAACATTTGGACCAAGATCAGATTACTTCTCTACTGAGAGAAGTCACTAAAATCCAGACCCGTTTCATCACTCCCTAGGAATGGAAGCGTCATGGTTATTCAATCGTTTATGATCACATCACCCTCAGGTATTCCCAACACCTGTACATCCTGCATACTGGAAGACCCAGAATAAACCTGAAGTATTAGATCAACTTTATACTGTCTACTTTAGGGTTTTATCAGTAAGTTTCTCATTTGATCATTGGGAGTTGGTATAGATCATATACTTTCTAAAAGCATATATCATACCTAGGTCTTGATCGTATACAAAAAAATGTGTGTGAATTCCATTAAAATTCATTACAAAAATCACTCTATGATTTATTTAAGGCACATGACCACTGTAATTAAGATGAAATTTGGAAAGTAATTGAAGAACATTTCGAGGCATCATTTCTGAATTTTTAAAGGATTTTTGGAGCTACCTTGAGTTAGATATGAATTTAAGAGCTCAAATTAGGTAAAATATATAATTTTTCAATAAAATAAATTTTATTAATTACTAAAGAAAACAAAAATCCAAATAAATATCCAAATGATAGATAATTAGTTACTCAACAACATACTATTTTTCATTTAACAAAACGGTGCGAAATAGACAACCAAATAAACGTGCAAACATAGGGGTGTCCGAGCAAGTTCAGAAATTTAAAACTTATAAATAACTATGTACATGGAACTTTTTATTGTATTAGAAAAAATAAAAAATATAATTTTTACATAAGTAACAAAAAATAGGAAATGGATCTTTTCCTTTGCTGCGTAGATGTGCTATAAGGGCGATGAACCTACAAATTTAGTCAAGCTTCCAAAGCGAGACGACCGTGCACGGAATTTGATTCTTCCCAATATCTCATGAGTGAGCTCACGTCTTCCGGTTCAGTAGTGAACCTGTACGATCCCTTTGAGAGATCGTATTACTCATATGCCCTTATATGCACACCAGCGTGCCAGTGTATAGACCTTGGTTAGGTCATCAACCTATTGGTCTGCCAAATGTACATACTCAGACATATAGTAACACATCTGTCTCCGGTCAGAGGATGCGTGCCTATATCGTGACAGCATACAACATAGGACTTTGGTTATCTCGATCTCGTTAAGTCAACTCTTTGACCTAACTAATCTGACACCTCCGAATATCTATTCCTATGCAAGTGAGCTGCATCAAGAGGTCGATCAGATATCAACCTATGTGAGAAAGGATTGCCATCTCCTACTCAGGCTGGAGATCACATCTTAACAATCATTTGACGGTGCTTGATGAGTCCTTAATCTAACTCTTTAGATATTCATCCAAGCGTCAGCCTCTATGTTTCAATAATTGAATCAACAGCTGTATGATCATTAAGATGGCCATGGTACATAACCCTAATTGTACTAAGGGACCTATTATGCAAATTAGTTATTCTTCATTTCAGATAAGGGAATGATATTCGTAATAACATTTATTGCATAATGGCTCGCCGTGGGATTGTTTGTCCAACACCTAAGCCCGACCCATAAGTGCATATACATTAATGGACTTGGGTCGGCCAACTCAAACCTGACCCGACCAGGCTCGATGCCCAACCCTAGCTTTTGGGCATAGCAGTAGGTTCTCTGCATGATGGAGATGGGTTGTCGATTGAGGCACGATCGGTGGTCGTTAGGGGAGAGTCAAGAAATCCGTGCGTCAAATGGGTAGGTTGACCGTCATAAAAGAATGGGTAGAGGGAGTGGGGAGATATCGACTTACATCACCTTTCCTAAAAGAGTTTAATGGGGCTTCCCCCGCGCCGTTTTCGGCATTTTTATTTTGAAAAATATCACCATGTATATTCATCCCTATATATCTCCTACATGCCATTCGAATTTCGTCAGAAACAGAGACTCCTACGACCTCCATCCAGCAACCATTTTTTAACGGTAATAGGATTTTTAAATCGACACCATCTTGATGGAGGCCGTAGGAGTCTCCGTTTCTGACGAAATTTGAATGACATATAAGAGGTATATAGGGATGAATATATATGGCGATATTTTTTTTAAAAAATAAAAAACGTTGAAAACGACGTGGGGGCAGCCCTATTAAACTCTTCCTAAAATCAAGGGCCAATGGTGAGAAAGGAGGTGGGTTTGACTGGTTGAGCAAGCTATGTGGGGAGATCCATGTGACCCAATCAGAAAAATACAAAAAAGAAGATGAGAATACGATTGTAAAGAAATATGAAGTAAATTTAAATCAATAAAGATCAAAAAAATATTTTTTTTCGAAATTAAGAAACCTAAAACTTCCAAGAAGGAAGTTTAAAAAAACTTAGTTTGAAAGATAATAATTTAAATGCTATTTTTATAGATTTTTTTATACTTGATTTTCGGTTTTACATATTTTTAGTCTATTTTTTGTTAACCAAACCATTATATTTTATAATATTATATATTATATGCTACTCAAACATATTATTTTATTGATTTTTTTACTTTTATGAAATAAGAAATAAAAATAATATAGATAGAATACAGGTCAAGTAAACCCATTTTTGTTTTGTTTTTTTTATTTTTTTATTGATTTTTTACTTTTAAGGAAAATTAAATATACATGTAATACAATAAAATTTAAATATGGAAAACAAGATTTAAAATAAATATGTACAAAATAAAAAAATCAAACATAGTTATACAAATGATCTCATAATGAATGTTTCATAAATGAGGCATGCTTAATTTCAAAGTATTTTTAAGTTTTAAAGTAGGTTTCCAATGATGAACATTAAAAGTGTGTAGGGGTGAATTGGCGTTCATATGCTCCAAATATGAAATCAAGAACGCATGTATATTGGAAAAAGTGAACGAATTTCAGTTGTCATTAGCGCAAGGAAGTAGTTTTTAGTTATTTTAAATTTTTCTATATTTTTTATTTAACTAATGAAAATAAATCAAATCAAAATATAAAAATATAAATGTTTGAAGTTTGCATTATGTGTATTTTTTAAATATATATTTTTATGTTCGATATAGTATACTTTTCCTAATTCATTTTCTTTTCTATTTTATTGAGTTGACTGAGGTCTATGATCCCAGTCTTTGGGTAAGGGTTGTGAGTAGGTCTTGGATGTAATCACTCTAATTTTGTGAACATAATGCACTTACACGCACTCGTGCATCCGGTCTTTTTCTTATTTGATTTTAGATTTTTATTCATATTTTAGGTATTTTTTAGTAGTAATTAATGCTAATATTTTTCATGTATAATTGTAACAACTTGATATTAATGCACACATGAATGTATTGGTTAAGGCATTTCCTCGCTTTTAAGTTTTTAGGTGGATAAAATACGGGTTTGTTAGTGTACGCTACAAGAAATTAAATGATCTACTAGCACCCCTTTGCTTTCGTTAATAGCTGCATTGTGATCACAATAAGTAATGCAAGAACTTTACCTTAACTAGTGGTCGCATCACTAAATATGCGACCATAATTTTGAGACGGACAATTTGGCACCTCAATATTCGACCATCGTATGGTCGCACATTGTAGTCGCATGTTCTGCTAAACAGAGTGACAGAACCAGTGATGAACCTCAGTTTCATCATCTTTATTTGTCATAATTAACCCCCTTGCTTAAAGATTTGTCAATAATTCCCTGTTAATGTCTAATAATTAACAGAGTCCCTAATAAATTAAAAACCACAAAAAAAATTGGCAAAACAAAATTCGTGGTATTTTTAGACTCAAAAATACCCTCAAAAATATTTTGGGTCCTTGTTTGATTTCTTTTCGAGTTTTGGTCAACATGAAACTTGTAGATCTCTTCAAGATCTACAACTTTCATGTTTTGAGTTTTCTCAAATTCGACCAAATAAGCCCTCAAAAATCAAAAATACATTCTGACCAATCTGATTGGGCCACGTGGCCCAATCTGGGAGAGCCACGTGGCCCGGTCCTTCTTGCAGTACCCGCCCTTACTTCTGGCCGTTGGATGACCATCAGATCCAACGGTTTCTCCTTGACCACGTGCGCTCTTTCTTTCAGCCGTCAGATCTCCCTCGCATTCCATCTGCACCGCACGTGGGCGCCTCGACCTCAGCCAGACACGTGGAGCGTTGTGGGCTCTTCGATCGCGCCCTGGATCTCGCATCACAGCCGCCTCTTCTAAGCTCGCGCCTTAGCCATCCGATCGACAGCTTCTTCTCATCACCGCCCTCCGATGGCGCCTCGCTCTCCAACCGACACGTGGCTGCTTCATCGACCACCGATCTTACCGCTTCCGATCTAATCGTGGACGCTCGCTCGCGCCCAAATATCAACCGTTGGATCACCAGATCCAACGGTTGATACATCGTCTTCTACCTCTGAAGGCCACTTCCACCCCCACGTTCTCCACTCGCGCCACCTCTCCCCTTTCCCATTTTCTCCACGAACTCCGACTACCTCACCCTTTGCCAACCGCCCCATGGTCTTCTCCGATCTTTCCTCTACCCCGCGCACTACTCCACAACTCCAGTCATCGTCCCACGCGCTCCTCAACACCCCTCGAAACCACGTCGGCCACTCGCAACCCCACTGAGTCCAACCTTCAAATCCGCCACTCCAGAGAGGAACCTAGAGCTCGGAACCTTCGATTTGTGACAGGAATTGAGTGAATCCTTGAGCGAAGACAGCCCTCCTTCTCCGGCGAGATCCACGGTGCCACCGCCGTGTCGCAGCCGCCCTCCGCGTAGCTGCTTGAGCTCGGGGCTTTACCGACCTCTTGAGCGACGACCTGGAGCTCAAAGCTGAGCCCCAATCCCCAAGTAATCCCCTCCATCTCTCCTCCGATCGTTTTCTTCTTTTCCCTTCATCTTCTCCGATTTTATTCTCTGTCCACGATCATCTTCACGCCTCGCCTTCACTCCGCCGAGCTCCGCGTCGGAGCTCTCATCCTCGCTGACCCCTCCGCATCTTCAGACGCTCCACTCCACCGTCCATCGATCTCCAGCTCCGCCACTTGGCCGGAGCAACGTCCCCCGACCACCTCACGTCTCCTTAGGCCTCGCCAACCAACACCACTTCTCCACAAACGCACGCACGAGCTCCGGCTCTACATTTAACGCTTGCAGGTGATACTTTCATCATTGGCCGGAGCCTCGCCGGAGCTCTCCTCGAGCTTCATCGACATAGAGCTCCAGCCATCCTCCAGGGATCCTGGGACCATCAGTGCCTTCGCCGCATCGCCACGCTCCTACTGGGATATCTCCGACACCTCGGAGAGCTTCATCGGCTTCAGGAGGAACGGGCGGAGCTACAGCGTCTTCACCGGAGCGCAGCCCTCTCCTCCGCAGGCGGCGGAGGATCGATAGAGAAGAAGGAGCAGCAACCGTTCGATCCTCTGATCGAACGGTCTTCGCCCCTCCACGTGTCCACTTTGCCGCCCTCGTCCGCGACCGTTGATCACCCCTCGGATCGGACGCCTCACAAGCCGCCACGCGTCTTCATCGACCTCCCTTGGATCCATCTTGATCCAAGGGCCTTCAGGCCGCCACGTCGCCTTATCCGAGCCTCGGCCTCCAAGCCTAGGCTCGGGTGACCCGAAGCTGCATCGAAGCTGAGCCGAACCTCCAGAAGACCTGAGCCTCGCTCTGAGCCTCCGATGCCCTCCGAACCTAGGTCGCCCCACGTGAGGAGCACGTGCGACCTGGGTTAATTGCACCGACGCCCCTGGAACTTTCCGAATTTGCAAAAAGGTCCCTGTGAAGCAGACACCACGTGAGGAGCACGTGTCTCGTGGAGAAATTGCATAGAAGTCCTGCATAGTATCGGTAATTGCATTTTAGTCCCTGTCAGCATGTTTGCTTATTGAAATTTTATTTTCCGGTATTGCATTTATACCCTTGTGTTTGCACGTGTCCATAGCATGCATATTTCATCATTTTGAAATTCTAAAAATTGCAAGTTGTTGAGAATTTTGTCCTCTACCTGTTAGTACACGTGTTTGATTTTTGTTGGTATGCTTGAATTATTAATAAATTAATTGGTTCATTTGTGTCATATTTTGCCCAGTGATGCCTTTTGATTTTTAATTAATTATCTGTGCCTTCAAAAATCGCCAAAAATTCACAGTAGCTTAAGGACATTATTTTCAACACTCCATATAAATTTCATATCGTTTGCACGCATAACGAGGCCTCAATAAATAGTTTAGTGATTTCCTTAAATTAATTTTAATTAATTCATTTCACAATAAATTTAAGTTCTGTTAATTTTCCTAGGTTCCTGATCATTAGACCCTCCTAGGATAATTTCAGTTCTTGGAAAAATTGTGATTTGATATTTATTAAACTTAAAAAACTGAAAATCACTCTGTCTGTTTATTTAATTCACAGAAAAATTATTTTGAGTCGAAAAAAAATTCCAAAAAAATTAGTATAGGTTATTTTCATCATAAATAATCATCTGGCCAATTTTCATCATTTTTGGACTTAGTTTGATACACAAATTAATTGGCTAAGATTTGTCTGCATATGTCTGCATAAGAAATAAAAAGACCAAAAAATTGTTCCTCGAATATCAACACTTGTAAATTGCTGTAATCCACCTAAGGAGACAGTTGCCTCCCTGAGATCGACCTTGGACTCCACCAAGTAAAAAAATATCACCGCTTAAAATTGACCAACATCTGACTTAAGTGGTTTTTGATCAACCTCTCGTATCCGACTGCAACGAACACTTAAAAGTAATTTGGACCATTAATTTGCCCGAATTAACTAAGGGTGCGGGAGCGATATCAAAATGGCGCCGTTGTCGGGGACACGGCTCATTTCTTTTATTTTTTGGATTTTTGTGTGTTTAATTTAGTGTTCCTTTTTTATAGGTTAAATAGTCACATATTTTTGCATAGAAAATTTTTCTTTCTTATTTGATCTCTAACCATTGTTTCTGTGGCAGGGCCCTTGATGGATCAAGGAGGCGAGGAGCAGGACGTTCCCCGCTGCGAGGAGCCGCAGGAGCATGCTTGGAGCAAAGGAGGAAGAAAAGAAAAAAAATGTGTGTCGCATTTTTGTTGCATTATACTCTTAATAATTCGTCTTTTACAGCGGTCTTCGATCGAAGAATCGCGGTTGTAATCGAACGAATGTGGTTGTGTGGGGATCGTCCCCACTTGAGTGTCGACCTAGGATTTAGGCACACGGCTCTCCGAGCTCATTTTATTTTTATCTTTTGTGCTTGATCGTAGGTTAGGACACACTAAAAAATAGACGCACTTAATCTCGCATCACTTAGCTAAAATTCATGAAGATTAATCACCGCTAATAGATGCATGATTAGGTGCGGCTTTTTCGACTTGCATACATGTTGGATTTGAGTTTTTCAAACGGCCTCAGTTTTTTCGTGGCTTTTATAATCAAATCACTGCATGATTTATCGCTTAGCCTAGATTGCGGTTTCTTCGAATACATGTTTTTCTCGGCTTTCATTTCCTAGCTTGATCACCTAGGATTAATGGAAAATGGAATGAACGGTAGACGATGATTTCTTGATTTTGTGCTAACCATAATTCAGTGATAACCTAAAATAAAATTGGGACTGTTAATTGCAAGTCAACCAAAAAATGGAGTAAAATTCGGTTTTAGGAGAGCAATACCCTCGCTTACGCAATGATATTCACTTCACATATTTTCTTTGCGTAAAAATCAAATGTTTTATCACCAATAAAATAGACAAGATAATAAACCAACTTTGGTTGGTTTCATGTGTGAGTTGGTGAAACTAAGGGTTTGCTTGCTTGATTGAGCCTTGTATGATGCGACACGAACCCCAAAACCGAAGACACTCCATTTCATCTCCGAAGATTCAACCGCTCACTTGTACATCCATCCTTCTTCTTCGTTCACCTTGGGTCTCTTCCAACATCAATTTCCATCTTTATACTTAGGCTAATCTCAGCCTAAGTATAGGGGGGACCCAAGTCCCTGTGATTTTCTCTACTCCTCTTTTCTTGCCTTTATACTGGTTATTTCTAACCTAAGTATAGGGGGGGTCCCTCTTAGCTCCCGTATATTTCTCTGTACTTAAATGGATCTATGGACTCGTAACATCTAGTGCTATGAGGACATAGCAAAGTTTAAGGATAGGGGGGTATACCGTACATACTAGTTACTTACTTTAGCTAAAATCTGAAAATTTTGAAAAATTAAAAACTTTTTGGCTAAGGTAAAATTTGTTGGACTAAGAGAACTCAAAAGATTTCACGGCTTTTCTAACTATGTTCCACTATTTTGATAAAAATATTTTCGAAAATGATTTGAAAAATGAGTTTTTCTTATTTTGAAAAATCTTTTTGAAAAATGTTTTGAAAATTCTTTATTCGTGCGACATGGTTTTGAAAATCTTTTATCAAGAAAAGTTGAGTCTAACCTGTGTTTTAACTCTAAAAACTAAAACCCATAAAAATGAGAAAAAATGAAAAAAAATGTGTGTTTTTGAATGAAGAAGTTGGATTAGTCCTCTACTTACACTTTTCACCCAGGATCTGATTTGGTCAAGGAGACTTAGCTTTTTGAGGTCTTTGAGATTTGCGGTTAACCAGTCTTAACCATCAGGGTCATAGACTTAATCATCCACATTCCCCTAGATCTCTAGATTTGCATGCTATATTCCATGCTTAGTCTCAGACAAAAAGAATATGATCAGCACATCACATGCACGATTGCGGTTTTGATTGAGATGAGTTGATTTTTCACCTGAGGGATTGGGATGAGGAAGTCAAGTTTGGATTTGATCTAATGAGGCTCGAGGATGGGATAAAATCTTTGGAGGCTTCAGGAAACCTGAGTGTCAGCAATAATAGCCAGTATGAGAACTTGATTCTTATACTAATCTCTTGACATTGACCTAAGTGCCTGGGTG
Organism: Ottelia alismoides; assembly: GCA_037367405.1. Taxonomy (NCBI): domain Eukaryota; kingdom Viridiplantae; phylum Streptophyta; class Magnoliopsida; order Alismatales; family Hydrocharitaceae; genus Ottelia; species Ottelia alismoides. Next base: position 161,768 of record JAZKJV010003997.1, read on the forward strand.
TGATATAAATAAAAAATTGTTGATCAGTGTGCGCCAACTCTTGGTAAAAGCAGTGGAGCTAGCCAAAAATTATACAAGTCAATGAAATTCAAAGAAAAGCTCTCATTCCACAAAGTCAAATATCAAAGAGCTTCCACCAAAGGCGAGCGCTCCCAAACTTTTTCAAAGTGTCCACTTGGACCACCGCTATTAGGACCAGGAGTCGGGCTTGCACCAAAAAAGGGCTCTGCATCGTAAATGCTACAAGTCTGGGTGTAGAAGGTATAATAGATACCCAAAAAAGACACACCCCGGTGTACTCCCAGGAAAACAAGTGCAGACGGCTCCAACTTCTCTTGACGGACGCACTTGATCAACACCAAAAAAAGTGTTGTGTAAAAGGCACTAGAGAGAATCCTTGTTCCAATGAGAGGGAGAGAAGAATTGACACAATCCCATGCCCTCCATTTTCTGGCCTGCCATCCACATTTTCTAAAGACTGACAAACTAAAGAGACGGTAGACTGAATGCAAGATTTGATTTATTCCCTAGTGCTGAGGATTGGGTCCTTAGGAGATTTTCTTGGACCAAGATTTTTGGTGAAGACTTGACTCTACTCTCAGAATTGCAGTCAACACTAAACTCATATCCTTTAGTTTATATGTACATCAGAGAGAGTCTAGAAAAATAGAGGAATTGGAAGCCTCTTGATTAAGGCTGGGTTGAACTCTAAAATTTCGGATCTCTGAAGCCGAGTCGACTTGATCAGATTGGATCCTGTATTCACATGCACAAGGGGGTTAATCCAACTTAGTCATTCTTTTTGATGCTCGAGGACGAGCATAGTTTAAGTATAGGGGGGTGATGAACCTCAGTTTCATCATCTTTATTCTCCATAATTAACCCCCTTGCTTAAAACTTTGTCAATAATTCTCTGTTAATGTCCTATAATTAACAGAGTCCTAAATAAATTAAAAACCACAAAAAAATGTCAAAACAAAAATCAGTGGTATTTTTAGACTCAAAAATACCCTCAAAAAATATTTCGGGCCTTTGTTTGATCTCTTTTCGAGTTTTGGTCAACATGAAACTTGTAGATCTCGTCAAGATCTACAACTTTCATGTTTTGAGTTTTCTAAAATTCGGTCATCTTAAGCCTCAAAAATCAAAAATACATTCGAATAAATCTGATTGGGCCACGTGGCCCATTCTGGAGGCGCCACGTGGCCCCGCCTTCCTTGTTTCAGCCGCCTGCTTCATTGGCCGTTGGATCCTTCTCTGATCCAACGGTCCAGGCTTCTCCACGTACCCGCTTCTTCTTCTACCCTCCGATCTAACCCTGGGGTCCATCTGAGCCATTCGTTCGCGCCGCTCCCTTGGCACGACACGTGGCTGTGCTGCAGCCCTTTGATCACTTCATCCCGAACTTGATCTGAGTCGTTCACCCTGCTACTCATTTTCAGCCACTCGATCAAGCCTCATATCCCATCCAAACCGCCCGATGGCGTCTCGCTCTCGATACGCCACGTGGCACAACCGATGCCCTCCGATCGCACCGCTCCTGATCAAATCTCATCCGTCACTTAGCGCCCTATTGTCAGCCGTTGGATCTCAAGATCCAACGGCCGACGGTCATCGTCAACCTCCGTTTGGCTTCCTCTCGCCCACGATCCCCACTCGCGCACCTCTCCCCCTTTCAATTTTCCCATCAACTCCAGCACCCCTCACACCTCGTCAACCACTGCTGGGTCTTCCCCAGTCATCCACCATCCTCGAGCACTACTCCACGACTCCAGTCGTCGTTCCACTCGCTCCTCAACGATCCACGAAGATCGTGTCAAACACCACCACGACCGCCATCTCAACCTTCAAATACGCCACAGCCTTCACCGATATACCCTGTCCACCTTTACGCGAAGGCTCGCCCAGCCCTCCTCCGTCTCCCTGTGACAGGGGGAGGCGGAGGATCGAGCGACGACGACGCAGCTTTCCGGTGATGACCCTCCGCCTTTGACGGCGGAGCTGCGGCGCTCCGCGACCGCTCGAGCTGCACCAGGTGGCTGAAGGTGTTCAGCGAAGACCCGGGCGTCGAACCCGACGTCCAGCCCAAGCTCCCGCTCCGCCAAACTCCGGTAAGCTTCTTTCCTTCTTCCCTTGTCTTTTTCTTTCGATTTCGTTTATTTAATCAGACCGCTTCGGCCATTCCCGCACTCCATGGTCCTTTCACTTAGCTTCGCCTTCATCTCCCCTTCACCGCGCACCACCTTTCCAGCTCCTTCATACCCCGTCGCTTCCGACCCAACTCCTCCGCCATTAACGACGGAGGAGCTCCGAGCTCCTCCACCTTCTTCACTCCGACGAGCTCCCATTTCATTCTCACTTCGCTCACGCACACACCCTATCGATGCTTCGGCTATCTACTAACGTGCAGGTTATCAAGAGCATTCAATGGACGGAGCTCTGCCGGAGCTATCTTCATCGACCTCGCGCTGGCCATCCGAGCACCGCCGAGCTACGCCAGTGGCTTCTGGACTTTCCCCGGGCTCCGAGCTTCCTCGACGATCGTTCTTCGAGCTCGGGGGAGGTCTACAATGATCAGGACAGAGCGGCGGAGGAGGGAGGCCTTCACCGGAGACCCAAAGCCGCCGCCAGCCTAGGCTTGAGGACGAAGTACAGTGACCGTTGGATGGTCCCATCTCAGCGACCATCCAACGGTCTCGATGAAGCCACGCCATCAATGCCAATGGTCTGTCGGATCATCTCGATCCGATGGACACAATTCAGCCACGCGTCATCACCAGGAGACACCCGAGCCTTAGCCACCGAGCCAGAGGCTTGGATCCACCGAGCCTGTTCCGAACCTGCAGCAGTCCGAGCCTAAGTCCAAGCCAAGCCGAAGCTAGTCCGAACCTCCGCGGATTCCAAGCCAACTTCCGAGCCTCGAATGCGCGTGCCTGGCGCGTGCCTTCTGGGCAATTTGCGGAGGAGCCCTTGAACTTCTCCAACTTTGCAAAAAAAATCCCCGCGCGTATGGAATATTTACAGGGAAGGCCTCAGATCTTATTTTATTTACTTTTCAGTCCTTTCCAGGGACCTTTTTGTAGTTATCTTTTTCATGTTTTCTTTCAGTTATGCCCTTGCTTTCCTTTTTGAATATCTTGAGCACCGTACCTCTGTTTTAGTTGATTTCAGTTTCGTTTGAGAGCTTGTTTGATGTACTTTTTAATGGCATGACTAATCTTTTATCTTGGAGACTTGAATTTTAATGAAATATTAAGTTATCTCAGTGGCTTTTATTTAGTTCTCATGCCTTTTTTTTTTCATTTTGACGATCAAGCTATGACACTTCAAATAAACCTGGAATTAACTCATTGAATATTTTGCTCATAAATTTGTGACTAGGGCATATTTGTGATTCTTCGCATGTGCATTCATTTGCATGATAAAAAATGTTTAAAAAATGCATGTTTAATTTTAATGTCATGTCTTGTCATTGTCTTTACATGTTTTGACCTATATACTTTTAACTCAACACTTGATTAAACACACTTAAATTCTGAATAATAAGAGAGAGGCTCGTGTCCCTGAGTTCGACCTTGGTATCTTACCAAGTAAAATAAATACGATCATCTCATTTTTATTTATCATAGAATATACTTAAATGAGGTGATCTTTTTGATGACCAAAATTGGCCCGACTACGATGATGATTACATGTGCTAATTTAGCATTATTAAAGGGCTGATTTTGCGGTTCGTCAGTGGATACAATAAACTTTCCTTTATTCATTTTTTTGTTCTTTTTTACCACAGTCCTGAGATACAAAAGGTGGCAACACAACATGTGAGAGCTCAACAAAAGTGGAAGAGGTGGCTTCAGTACACCAACGGCTTCTGACTTCGCGGCATCAGCACCGCGCTCTGGCTCTGCATCCAAAATGGTGGCATCAACACCACCATCTGCATCTGGTATCACGATGGCCTCAGTACCGTCATCTGGATCTCTATCATTGGTGGCGTCAGCACCACCGTCATCAACATCATCAACAACATCAACACCGCTACTCTGCTCATCTGGCGCTCCTGATTCCTCGTGTGGTTGTCTCTCAGAAGAGGCGCCGCCGGCTGGCATCCTATCGCTCCTAGTAGTCACGAAATCAGCATCATACAAAGAAGACATGTCACTCAAATAATCACTAGGAGAGGTATTCTCTCTAAACTGTACATGCTCAGACTTCCTCTTTAAATTGTCCGGATTAGGCTCGATCTATGCAGGTATGGTGGCCTTGCCCTTGATGATATCCCTCATCTCCTGCCGGAACTCGTCCATTTCCTACCGGAAGGATGCTTGCTGTTCAGAAAGCAAGTGGACGAGGTCATTGAGTGCTGGGTTCTCAAAGGCAGGTGCTTGAGAACCGAAAGTGTTCCCCTGCTGGAAATGAGGCTGCTGCTGGTATTTGGGATGCTGGGAGTATGTCTGGTGAGGCTGCTGACGCTGCCTCCACTGCTGTCCCTGATAGCTGGGACGAGGACCCTGCTGATACTACTGGTGGACATACTGGGGCTGGTGCTGCTATTGGTTGTTCTGCTGTCCCTGAGCTGGAGACTGCTGTTGGGATGAGGTGCCACCAGTGGTCCAACGGAATCCAGGGTGATCACGACGAATCCCGGGCTGCTGTAGGTACCGGTCGTACCAGATCCCATTGACTTCCATCAATGGTTCCTGCTCAACTGGGGGTGGTGGAAGAACTGCCAGTGGCTAAGCCGGCTGATAGACCACCATCTGAGTATCCTAAGATGGCGGTGGCAGTGGGTAGTGCTGTAGCTTCTGGACCGGCTCTGCCTGGATGTGATGGACTTGTCGGTATGAGGTAGTGGGCTGGGTGGAGCTGCTGCTGCTGGGATCAACCCGTGACCTGAGAGGCTGCTAAGTAGACATCTGTACCGCTTGGATGCAAAGAATCTGCATCTTCAAGTCACTCATTGTCTTTGTAATAAGGTCCATCTGGGCAAGACCTTGACTCTGCTTCTTCTCGAGGATCTCGATGCGGTCCAACTTCTCGCTAATGATCCCCATGTTGGCTGCTGCGGATTCGGCTTGGGCTGCAGCTGTTGACGGAGTGTGCGGACCTGCATCGATGCGGGCGATCCCCTGAAATGATCCTGGACCTTGGGGGGGCTTCTGTTGCTTTCGAGTTCTCTGCCATCCCTTCATAGATGGCCCAAACGTCGTCTTCACCCTGTGAGAAATAAGACCCACCACAAGAGGCATTTACTAGGCTCTGCAGCTCCGGTGTTGAAAAACGAGAATGCGAGAGCCGCTAAATAATGGCCTGACAAACCAGACTCACTATCGCTGAGGCGACTACTCAAGCTTTCCCGTTCGTCAACAATTAACCCACACAATCGATCAACAATCAAGAGAAAGGATTAAAATTGATTATACCCTACTACAAATGTACAGTGGCAAGCAAGTATGGGTCGAACACAGGAAGCAAGGGTGTAGAGTGTAGACAAAAAGTCAAGGCGTATGTCTAATGAACTACACAGTCAATACGAATATTTTTGTGGGTTTTTAGTTTTAATTTTTTTACTTTTTTACTTTTTTTTTAATTTTTTAATTTTATTTTTTAGTTTTTGAATTTTCTGATTTTATATTCTTTTTTTATATTTTATATTTTGTATTTTCTTTTTCAATAATAGGATATATTTATACAATATAAGGAGAGAGAAGATAAGGTATTTATACAAGTAGGTAAAAATGCTCAAAAATCAGGGAATAAAATATTTTTGGTCTTTTTATATTTTTTTAAGATGTTTTTGTGATTTTTGGGGATTTTTCTAAATGTTTTTGGCATTTTTTAAAAGGTAAAATAGAGAAAACAGTGAATTAATGTTCTGGCTGAAGGTAAAATGGGAATTAAAAATAACAATCAGTGGAAAAATTTTCCCAAATTAATATTAAAATAAAGGGAACAAAATAAAGAAGACATAGCAACTGAATTTGTATTTTTTTGAGTTTTCTAGAATTTTTTGGTTTTTTTGGAAGTTTTTGGGTATTTTCTAATTTTTAGGGTTTTGGTTTTGAATTTTTAGTGATTTTTGGACTGACACTAAAATAGGATAAAATAGACAATAGGTCCTTTTTTGGAAATTTTAAGGTGTTTTAATATTTTTTTGGTATTTTCTAAGCTAGACAGAAGCTAAAATGCATGTTTTTATTTTTAATAAATGTAAAAATGCAATAAAAATAAGATGCAAAAATCTGGAGTGAAGTTACTATGCAACAGAGACCTAAATTAATTATTGTAGATTTTTTAGGGTTTTAATGGTGCAAGGAATAAATAAGACAAGCACACAAAAATACCAAGGCTAGCAGGGACCTGTTTGTAAATAGGTAAATGTCCAGGGCACGCATGCAATTTTCACACAAAATATATACTGAAATATAAAACTTCTGGATTAAAACTAAATCTCCAAAGTCGCAAGGGCGCCCTTGCGAAAATCTCCCAGACACACGTACGTTACACACGCGGCTGGTTGGGGCACGTATGCAATATCACAAAAGTCAGGGACCTACACGCAATTTTCCACAAAATATTATAACTTGAATACGAAATATCTGGACCAAACACCAATAGCAAAAATATCTGAGGGTCTGACTGCAAAAACGCCACGTCACGTGCGCCAAGGCACGTGACCTGTCGGGGTCCAAAATGCAATTACACAGACGTGCAAGGGGTTTACTGTAAATTCTACAAAATAATAACACCGCCAAGGAAAGATTGCGTACTAATATTTAAATAACAAAATGGCGGGGTAGATAGGCAAAATTACCCACGCCGAGAGTTGCGATCGAACGGTACAACGCGCCCTACTTGACACGTGTCGACGCGAGGGGCGACGATACCCCTTCGCACAGTAATGGTCCAGATTAGAAGATCGACGTGGAATGGACGACTCCTGTGCATCTAGATCGGATGGTGGCTGGAGAGCAGCAAGAACAGGCGCGATCCCACGACAGCGGGGATAGGAGGAAGAACTCGGCCTGGGGGTTGCTTCGATCGATGATGGTGACCGACACACGGCCTCTCCCGCCCCAGGACCAAGGGCAAAAGGGTCCTGGGGATGATCCGCGTCGAACGAGAGTCTCAGGTGAGCCTGAGATGGCTTGAAGCGGTCGAACAACGGAGGTGACCTGGGCGGCTACTCCCAGGGACTTCGAGGCTCGATAGAGCCTTCTCCTTGGCTCTGACCTGCAGAGTTAGTTGCGCAAAAACCAGGCAAAGCTACGGGTATATTCAGATGGTGTAATGGAGGAGAATGGTGGATCGGACGTGGAGCTCCGACGAGCGACGGAGAAGAGAGCTTGGTCGCTCGATCTGGGCGAGATCGAGGCTAATGGAGGGGTGCAGCGGAGCGACGGAGTGAAGGGGAATAGGATGGAGGCGGCAAGTGGTCGGGTTGATGCTTGGAACGATAAAAAACGGCAGGCGGAGCTCTGCTCCGCCGTTGGTTCGAATGATGAAATCACGGCGATGGACTTAATCGAATATGAAACTGCTACTAACCTGACCTAAACTAGACATAAGCTATCAAATGAAATAAAAAGAAGAGGGAGAGGCTCACCGGCGTGGGATGCAGCAAGCTGCAGGCGGCGCTCCGGCGAGGGGCTTGGACCACATCGATTCGACTGCTCGGAGCTAAACCTCAGGCTCAATCTTCTCCTGCTGTCACCAGGAGTACAAAGGACTAGGGTTTTAGGTCTAACGATGGAGGAAGAGGGATCAAAACTCGAGGGGAGGTCAAGGGGTCCTTTTTAAACAATGGTCGAGAGGGCTCGTAAATCGAAGATTATCGGGCGGATCTTGGGTCCAAAGTCAAATATGAGCCTTGGGCGTGTAAGACTGATCATAAGGCTACAAAAGTCATGAACACTTCGAGCTCTAAAGATGAAAGTCTCGACCTCGAAAAATCCGCAAAATCGAGGAGAAAACGAGGTTTCTGACAAGGACTGGGAGGGTCAGACAGTTGACCAAGGTCAACTGTCAGACGCACCTGGTTGGTCCACATGGACCAACCAGGAAAAACCTCTAGAAATTGTTTTATAAATTCAATTTAAAATAGCTAACGATTTTATTAATTTTAAATTATAAAAAAATGTTTATTTTTTATAAAGTATTTTGTAGTGATTTGTATTTTTTATGAGGTGTATTTTTGCAAGTTTACTTTTATACCCCTTGTAGGTACTTATACCTATATATTTTATTAATTTATTTTTATTTTGTATTTTTATTTTCTTTAATTTTTTTATTATTTATAAAATTATAAGATACTTTTATACACTTAAATATATTTTTATTTTATTTTTCTGATGTATTTTATACACTTAATAAAATATAAGTATGAATACTATAAGTATGCATATAGGTATTATACCTATGTATTATATTACAAGTATTTTATTTTGTATTTTCTTTATGTTTTTATTATGATTTATATACACAAATATAGTATAAGTAATATTTACAAAATTATTAAAAATATGAAAATGCAAAAATAATGAATAAATAATAAATTGAATATTTTAATATGTACGAGTATACAAGTAGGGTCCAAAACTCAACTTTCAAACCGTAACTCTGAAAAATACGAAACCACCTCCATTAAATAGATTATTTTATGCTATATACAATCAAAGGTGAGTTTGTATATTTCGAGTTTTTATTTGCAAGATACGGGTCTGGGAAGTTGAAGTTCTGGAATCTTATTCAGACCATAACTTTTTATTTGTACATTATTTTTCTGTGAAATCAATTTTGTATTTTTACTCATTTAATTATATACAACTTTCATGTACAAAGTTTCTTTATTTGATGTTTAAAAAGTGGAACCAAAAATAGGTCCCAAAATGAATAAAGAATGAAGGAATTTCATTGTATTTTTACCCTTATCTCCCCCTACTTTATTCCTTGTCGACCTATTCATCAAGATGCCTAGGTCTCGAGGTTTCGGGTCATAAAATATTTACAATATTTTATTCTTTTTCTTTTCTTTTCTTTATTCTATAATTTTGGCTTTAAAAACCGTATTTTATACACTATTTACATGTACATGCATGAATGCTAAGATGCTCTAATTAAGGGTTTTTACATGCATTTGCTAGGGTTTTTGATGCCAAAATGATAGAATAAAGATGATGAATTGTGGCTTCATCATCCCCCTATACTTTACCTTTGCTAGTCCCTAGTAAACACTTATGCAATAAGTGCAGAAAGAAAAAGAAAAGAAAAAGAAGAACGATGGATAAAGTTTAATTATCAAACTTGTCTTCACAAAATCAAAGTTTGGAGCTTAAGTTAGATCCTTGGAATTTTAGTGCGGGCGGAACCTTAATGAGAACCGGATTTGAAATCCAACAGCCTTTGAGTATCCCAAACTCTGTTCAAGTCTCCTCAATAGCCATGTCAGAAATACTTCAACTTATACGCAAACCCTTACGACTATGAATCTGACTCGTACAGTGTAAGTGATGGTGTCTCTCCTCAACTGAAATGACAAAGAGACTGACTTCTCCACTATGACAACCCAATGATTCCCCAAACCAACAACTCATCCCTCAAGGAGCAGGGTATTCCCTTCTAAGTTCAAGTGGCAACCAACACAATAGGAGGGGGTGAAGAGAAGAATGGACGGTAGCCAGTGTAGCTACCTATCCTAGGATGCAAGACCAGTGTAGTCAAGTCATCCAGCTGCATGCTCACATGTTTTGACTTTGAAGCACAAGCTTGCTTATTTGACTTTACACATATGTACACTCCAGCAAGCATTTTTATTTTTGTACATGCCTGCCCACTTTTTTTGGAGTTTTTGCTTTTGCATTTTTTTTGAATACTATATACAACAACATTTACATAGGGAGTTTTTCCTCTTGAGCCAATAGACTATCCCTCTTTTGAAGCTTTATTGCAACCCACGATCTCATATCCTCGAACTCATCATTACTGGACGGGTTGGGGCGCACTTCCCTCCCTAGAGGAGGACAAGTGTTTCCACCTGTGTGCGTCTCATACCGGCAAATCCAACCTCCTCACCACTCCAACTGAGTTGAGCCATGTGAAAGGTGCAAGTGTCCAAGTTAGGTCATTATCAACAAGAGTCGTGCGTGTGCTCTGGAATACTCTACTTAGGCAGTCAGTAATCCATTGAACTAAGTCTCGTGATCCTCGAAGAATTAAGTCAACTAGACCTGAAGTACCTCAATCCCAGTTCCTATAAGGTTCCTGTTAATTAGATAGATTTAAGGTCCAACCAAGCTCCAATCTTCGGATTTTACTTAGACTTGTTCAATTATCAAACTCGATCCAAAAAAAATGTGAATGCTGTACAAATGATATGCAGAATGCAGAAAATATTTTTGTGATGCAATTTTCAAGAGTTTTGAACTTTTTATGGGTTTTTGAAAAGATGATGATGATGCATATGCATTTTTTTAGATTTTTCAAAAAGTTTTTCAAATGTTTTTGGATTTTAATTTTGCAAATGTTTTTGGGATTTTTGGGAACAAAAAGATTTTGGCTGAAAACTAGGTACAAATATTTACACGGGAGTGCATCTTGTATTTACAAGAAGTGGATTTTAAGAATTTACCAGGGTAAGTGGTCAACTTTAAAGATATATATAGTGAATTTTTGGTGAGATGTATGTATTCCTCAAACTTATTTGACACAGGTTTTTTCAAATAATTTTGAAAACCATAGTCCAAAATAGTTTTTACAAACAATTTTACAAACATGTACACACATTTGAAAATCATTTTGCAGAGGTTTTCCAAACAGTATATATAGATTTTTCAAAATATTTTTGCAACCATTTTTCAAACCATTTGCAAATCATTTTTCAAACATTTTATTTCACACAAAGAAAATAATTTTACAATCAAAATGTTTTTACAAAGGTTGGAAATGTGTAACAAAACGTTTTCAAAATAGTTTTCAAAAGATTTTTCACAAGGATTTTCAAACTATTTTTCAAACATTTTGCAAAAAATATTTTCACCTGATTTATTAATCAATAAGTACAAAAAGAGTTTGAGGGATAATCACAAATTTTTATTAATGTTTTCTAATGAATTTTATAAGTATAATTAGCCACAAGTATTAGTAAAAATACGAAAGTACAAGTTATGGCTAAAGTATATACACAGTATATACGACCCCCCTATACTTAGCTTGAGCTATGTCCTCATAGATCAGAGAGAAAAAGGAAGACATAACTCGTACTGAGTATAGAAAAGTCTAAAGAATAAATAAAGGACTGAATGAACCAATAAGAAGTTGACCGTCCCCCTATACTTAGGATCAAATAATCCTAAGTATAGCAGACTGTACGTAAGGCATGGATGGTCAAGGGTGGGAATGAACAGACGTACTCAGATTGTCTCCCCCTATACTTAGGGTAAGATATCCCTAAGTATAGACAAGAAGAGGAGACAATGGAGAGGATCGAAAAGAATAGAACGAGAACTCGGGGTGCACACCCCCAATACATAGGACAAAGTACGTCCTAAGTATAGAAGACTGTCTACAAGGTGTGACACCTGTTGAATAGATACAGAAGATGGAAAAGGAAAAGAAGAAAAGAAGAAAAGAAGAAAAGAGATGAAAGTGGGTATGAACAACTCGGGATGCGTATCCCCCCTATACTTAGGATAAAGTACATCCTAAGTGTAGCAATGATGAAGGGATGACATCATGTCGGTAGAAGAGGATAAAAGAGATTGAAAAGAAGAAAAGAAGAAAAGTCATTAAAAAATGTTTCGCTCTGCTTGGCCTTCTTCTGCCTCTTTGGAGATATCCGGCTCATCCTTGTAGATTACTTGAATCGAGTCAACGACAGCCATGAATGTATCATGTTCTAGGTATGGCTTCAGAAGCTGTTCATTAACTACAAATGGTTGTGCGTCAGCTGACAGATTGGATATCAATACACTTCCGTTGTCACGCACCTGCCTAACCATAAACGGCCCAGTCCATTTACTCTTCAATTTGCCTGGAAAGATCTTTAATTTCGCATCAAACAACCACACCTTCTGACCTGGATCGAAGGACTTGCGGCGGATATGCTTGTCGTTCCATGTTTTGACCTTCTCCTTGTACATCAGGCTGTTGTCATATGCATAATCTCTAAATTCTAGTAATTTGTTCAGATCCACTTTCCTGTTCTTTCCTGCTTGCTTGGAGTCCAAATTGCAGATGTTAATGGCCCATAAAGATTTGTGAATGAGTTCAACGGACAAATGACATGGCTTGCCATACACAAGGCGGTAGGGAGACATTCCCAAGGGTGACTTGTACGTTGTTCTATAAGCCCAAAGAACAGAATCAAGCAGCTGAGACCAGTTCTTGCGATCCGGACGCACAAGCTTCTGTAAAATTGTCTTGATCTCCCTATTTGAACATTCAGCTAAGCCATTAGACTGCGGGTGGTAAGGTGAAGCAACACGATGTTGAATGCATAATTCTTGGGTCAGCTTCTTCACCTCTCTGTTTATGAAATGACTACCCCTGTCAGATATGAGAATCTTGGGAATCCCGAACCGTGCTATGATGTGATCTCTGAAGAATCGACAGAAAGTCCTACTGTCAGCGGTTCGGGCGGGAATAGCCTCCACCCAGCAACTTACATAATCGACAGCAAGCAGAATATATTCATAGCCCTGATTGTTGGGAAATGGGCCCATAAAGTCGATGCCCCATGTGTCGAAGACGTCTGAGATCTGAATGTATTTCAGAGGCATCGTGTCTCTCATTTCTATGGTTCCGCCCATCTTCTGACAGTCAGTGCAGCATTTGACATAATCATCTGCATCTTTGAATAATGAAGGCCACCAGAGGCCACTTTGAAGAACTTTTGCTGCCGTTCGATTGCGTGAATGATGTCCTCCAGAATCTTGGTCATGACATAAAGCGAGGACACTTGGAACTTCCTCCTGAGGAATGCACCTTCTCCAGATACAATCTGCTCCCTCACGAAACAAATACGGATCATCCCACTGGTAGAAATGGATTTTAGACAAGAATCTGTCTATTTTCAACTTAGGCCAATCCTGTGGGATTTTCTTGGTCACCATATAATTCACAATGTCCGCATACCAAGGAAGCGAGGTGACAGACAGAATTGCTTCGTCTAGAAAGGTCTCTGTGATCGGCTGCAGGTTCAGCTCAGGAGATTCCGGCTCGGGAAGCCTTGACAGATGGTCGGCCACCACATTCTTTACCCCAGGTTTATCTTTGATTTCCAAGTCAAATTTCTGGAGGAGATGGATCCACCGAATGAGACGTGGTTTGGCGTCCTTCTTCTGCTGTAAATACCGAATGACCGAGTGATCAGTGTAAATAATTACTTTGGATCCAAGGAGGCAGGATCTGAACTTTTCCAGTGCAAAGACTACCGCTAGCAGCTCATTTTCAGTGACAATGTAGTTTCTCTAGGCTTCGTCGAGCGTTCGGCTAGCGTAGTGAATCGCAAATGGTACATTATCTTTCCTCTGTCCAAGTACAGCTCCGTTGGCATAATCTGACGCGTCGGTCATTATCTCGAAGGGTTGAGTCCAAATCGGTGACTGTAAGACGGGGGCCTGTGTGATGAGTTCTTTCAACTGATTAAAGGCAAGGAGCACACAGTCATCTACAATGAATTCATTCTCCTTGCCGAGCAACTCAGTCAACGGTCTGGCCAGTTTGCTAAAATCTTTGATGAATCGTCGGTAAAAACCGACATGACCCAAGAATGACCTGACTTGCTTGATGTTTGTAGGTGGCTCAAGTTTGGAAATCACGTCCACCTTGGCTAGGTCAACCTCCATACCACGTTTAGAAACAACGTGACCCAGCACGATTCCTTCGGTCACCATGAAGTTGCTCTTCTCCCACGAGAGCACAAGATTGACTTCGCAGCACCTCCGTAAGACTCGGTCTAAATAATCCATACATTGATCAAATGAATCCCCGTAGACCGAAAAATCGTCCATAAAGACCTCGAGAAAGTTCCCCACCATATCAACAAAAACTGTAAGCATACACCTTTGAAATGTGGCTGGGGCGTTGCACAGCCCGAACGGCATCCGTCTGAAGGCATATGTACCAAAAGGACAGGTGAACGTGGTCTTCTCTTGATCTTCAGGAGCAATAGCAACTTGATTATACCCAGAGTATCCATCCAAGAAGCAGAAATATTCCTTTGCGGCCAACCTCTCCAAGATCTGGTCGATGAAGGGTAAAGGGAAGTGGTCCTTCTTGGTAGCAAGGTTAAGTCTTCTATAGTCCACACACACTCGCCATGAAGTGGGTACTTTGGTTGCGATCTCCTCTCCTTTGTCATTCTTCACAATGGTGATCCCTGATTTCTTCGGCACAACATGCAGAGGGCTCACTCATTTGCTGTGGGAGATGGGATAAATAAATCCCGCGTCACACCACTTCTGGATCTCTTCCATAACAAGCACCCGTAGATTTGGATTTAATCTTCTCTGAAGTTCTCGAGAGGGCATGCAATCTTCTTCCAGAAAGATGCGAGGCGAGCATAGTGACGGGTTGATCCCATGGAGATCAGAAGTTCGCCAGCCTATCGCCTTGCGATTGCATTCAAGAACCTCCATCAGACGAGATTCTTGGTCTTCGGTCAGATGTGCATTGATAATGACCGGGTACATATTCAGTTCTCCCGCAAGGAAGGCATATTTCATGTTGGAGGGCAAAGGTTTCAGCTCTGGCAGGGTCTGAGCTGCTTCAGAAGTGACCTCAGCTATTAGTGTAGGTGTGGCGATTATTTCAACTGTTCGGTGTCCACCATACTCGGTTCTGCCTCTTCTCTCAAATCCTGACAGAATTCCTCGATGATGTCCTCTTCATCAAAAGATTCTTCAAAAATTTGCTCTTGGTTTTGAAGGCCCATCACGCCCACGGCAATCTCTTGCAACACATCAGCAAGTTCCTCATCCTGATTGATAAGGGGAAATTCGATTGTGGTCTCCACTCCCTCCTCGGGGCAGAGGAGTTCATGGATCTCATTGTCATCCAAAAATAAGTTGGTATCTTGAATGTCTGCTAGAAAATCGCAGTCGTCAGCATACTCAATCACCCTTGCACATGATGCAGATGTCTGTTTGGCTGGTGTTCCTACAAGCAGGGTCTCTACTCTGATTGTTTCATTGCCAGCACCAAAAGTGATTTCTCCCGTCCCATAATTCACTACTGCGTTTGATGTCTGCAGAAATGGTCGTCCCAGTATGATTGGGGTAAGGAGCAATGGAGGGGGACGTCCATATCTAATACCACAAAATTGACCGGGAACGGCTTTCCCTGAACCGTGACTATCACATCCTCCAATAGGCCCCTAGGCCGCTTAACTGACTTGTCTGCAAACTGCAGAATCATCTTTGTAGGCTTGAGCGTTCCCACCCTGAATTCCGTAAGTAGCAAAGCTGGCATCAAGTTGACAGAAGACCCACTGTCGAGAAGTGTCCGTTCAAATTCCTGATTGAACATCTGACAAGGCACGAGAGGTGCTCCCATATCTGGCTTTTTATCTGGGAGATTGCTGATGGCATTAACGGTGGCCATTGTAAGGATATGCTTTTCGGACTTGCCACCCTTGTTCTGGAGTTGTGAGGATGCAGTTGGCGCTTGGTTGTGCATGCCTCTTTCAATCCTTTCTTTACAGCTGGCATGTACTCAAGAGCTTTCATTAGTGGCATATTCAACACCAAATTCTGGATGATTTCTATAATGGCAGGATCAGACAAAGCATTTTTCAAAATTTTCATTTTTTGTGTTTTTTCATTGCTTCTTGAAAAGGAATATTTACAACGTCTTCACCAATTTCATTCAAAATAGTGTCCATATTGTTGTGTACAGGAAGATGGCAAAAAGGAATAGAATCATCTACAAGATGCGGACCAAAAATGGTAGACTCGGCTTCAGGTGCTGGCGTTGGACTCGCTGCAGGTGCAGAATCCCTTCTATTCGCGGCTAGCTCTGTAGCAGGTGCAATCGTCTCCAATGCTGGCCTATCTCCACCGAGGCTGCTGTTATCTTTTTGTGTTTTCTTTCTTTCTTCATTTTTTTTGTGATTTTCTAAATGATGGTGCTTCTTCCAAAATGCTTCTTGGCCCTGGTGTTGGTGTTGGAAATGCGAGCCCACGGCGAGCCATTATGCAATAAATGTTATTGCAATTCACTCCTTAATCTGAAATGAAGAATACATAATTTGCATAATAGGTCCCTTAGTACAATTAGGGTTATGTACCATGGCCATCTTAACGATCATACAGCTGTTGATTCAATTATTGAATCATAGAGGCTGGTGCTTAGATGAATATCTAAAGAGTTAGATTGAGGACTCATCAAGCACCGTCAGATGATTATTAAGAGATGATCTCCAGCCTGAGTAGGAGATGGCAATCCTTATCTCTGAAGGCTGATATCTGACCGACCTCTTGATGCAGGTCCTCTGCATAGGAATAGAGATTCGGAGGTGTCAGATTAGTTAGGTCAAAGAGTTGACTTAACGAGATCGAGATAACCAAAGTCCTATATCATATGCTGTCATGATATAGGCACGCATCCTCTGACTGGAGACAGATGTGTTGCTATATGTCTAAGTATGTACATTTGGCAGACCAATAGGTTGATGACCTAATCAAGGTCTATACACCGGCGCGCTGGTGTGCATATAAGGGCATATGAGTAATACGATCTCTCAAAGGGATCATACAGGTTCAGTTACTGAACCAGAAGACATGAGCTCACTCATGAGATATTGGGAAGAATCAAATTCCGTGCGCACGGTCGTCTCGCTTTGGAAGCTTGACTGAATTTGTAGGTTTGATATATACTTTTGGAAAGTATATGATCAAGACCTAGGTATGATATATGCTTTTGGAAAGTATATGATCGATACCGACTCCCAATGATCGAATGAGAAACTTACTGATAAAACCATGAAGTAGACAGTATAAAGTTGATCGAATACTTCGGGTTTAGTCTGAGTCTTCCAGTATGCAGGATGTACAGGTATTGGGAATACCTGAGGGTGATGTGATCATAAACGATTGTATAACCATGACGCTTCCATTCCTAGGGAGTGATGAAACGGGTCTGGATTTTAGTGACTCCTCTCAGTAGAGAAGTGATCTGATCTTGGTCCAAGTATTGGACATTGATCTGAATGTGATTCAGATACAATGAGAAGATTAGATTTACGGTCTTGATTTAATCAAGCATCTATGGGAGGCCCGCGATCTAGATTTGAGATACGATCTCAATATCCATGTCACTATACGTGGAACAATACAATCGCCCTGTCCTTATCTCCAAGTATCTGCGGAGAAAGCGCATTATCCTTGAAGGAGTTCATGGATAATTCTATTGTTGATATATGTATCCGAGCATTGAGAAAATGGATAATTAAATGTGATTTAATTATCATGAGTAATATGAATTTGATTCATATTATAAAGAAAGTTATCTTAGATAATTAAATGAGATTTAATTATCAAAGATGTAAATAATGTGAATGTGATTCATATTATTTGGACACAAGAGAATAGAGATCCAAGATGATTAAATATGATTTAATTATCATGGATATGAATAATGTGGATAGCAATGTCCATATTAGTCATATATATTATAAATGTGATTTATAATATATAAGAGAGAGCTATTTGTAATTTACATTTGTTAATTAAATGTTAATGTGAATTGGATTCACATTGGACATCAAATTGAAAATGTAATTTACATTTTGTTTTGGGTTGTGAATGTGATTCACAATTTTTCAATGGCATGATTGCAATGTTCACAAAATAAATTGGATTTATTTTTTGTGAAATAATTTGCAACAAAAGTTGTTGCAAATAATGGAGATTACATAAAAGGTGAAATAGCCACCTTCTTAATGGAGGAGGGTGGACGGCCACCACTCCCATTAGGAAAGGGAGGCCGTCCCCCCTCTCCACATGGAAGGAGGCTTTCTCTCCTTTCATTATCTCCATGTATTGATGATTTAATTTTGTAATTAAATTGTGTTAATTTATCAAAATATATTTAATTTAAATTAAATTAATTGTTGTTGTGTTTTTAGCAACAAATCATGACCATTGAAAGAAACACAAATTGATGTGGACCATTGGATTTGTGTTGACACATGGATTGAGATCCATGGATCCCAAAACCCTATAAAAGGAGAGGCACCCCATTGCTCTTCAAAAAACATAAGTTGAGGCAACAAATCTCTCTCTCTCTCATTCTCTCTACACGTCCTCTCTCCATCTCTCTCATGTGGCCGTCCACCATGGATGCCCTAGAGAGGTTCTCCATCGCCGCGGCATCGTCGTTATGCTGCCCGATGGTTTGCTCGTGGATCTCCGTCTCCTTCGGTGCGCCCCGCTCGTGAAGAAGACATCGGATCTCGTGTGTCGAGATCAGGAGATCCGCCGCTTGGATCATCAACATGGATTGCGAGAAGCACGCGGTTCATCCCCGCGCTCGCAAGCGTCTCCTCCGTCGGATCGGACTTGAGACAGGAGGTCTCTTTGTTTAGAGACTCGATCGCAACCACGCTTCAAGAGGTAAACCTAATACTTGGTTGTGGTTTAGACGAAACGATCCGAGAAGTGTTCTTGGATCATGTGGTTTCGTCGCATAAATGTTTTTTAATTTCCGCTGCATAGAACAACTAGTACGACTAGTCGTTCTTCGTCGTATTCGATACGACGATCACGCTTCCGTGATGCGCTTGAGGATCTAACCATATCCTTCAAGTGGTATCAGAGCCTTAGGTCGGTGGTTTTGGATATGATCCATAAACCGAGGACGACTTGGGTTCATTAGGGTTTGTGAAAGTTTTCTTGCATTTCATTTTCGCATCTCTGTTTTGATATTATTTTCGGCACTGTTTAAATTGTTTAAACACGAAAATAATAATTGGATTTTATTCCCCATTAAATAAGGAAACCGTAGGATCTGAGTTTGCGTGATTTCGATTCCGTTTGCTCTAGATATGCTCATTTTAGTGAACATGTATCCACTGTTTCAGGGACTGCGGATCATGACGTAATTAAGATGTTAATTGCGGATTTGAAACGCCTTGAAATGCGTGCAAATCACTTGGGTTCTGTTGTAAATCAAGTTAGCAAACTTTAGAAATTTACTTTGCTTAATTTGGATTTAAATTTATTGAGATATGATATTTTTAGTAAGTGAGGGTCACTGCTGAAAATACTTTCCTAATCAAGAACCTAGTGATTGTCATTTAATTAATTAGTGAAACTAAATTGTTTAATTTCCTGGAATAATTATGCATAAATATTCGTGAAATATTTAATGATAATTATGTCCTTAAATGACTTTTCCCTAACCAACAAATGATTAGATGTGATCTAGATCAAGATTGGTTACATGATCTACATGATCAACATTCCAACAAACATGTTGCTTGAATAGGACTTGGGATTTGTTTAGCAAATCTCATTATAATGTTAATCAAAAATGTTTTGATTATTACTATATGGTACAATTTCGGTTGAAGAACCGATGATCATCTCAAGTACAAATTAATCAATTTGGCATTATCCTTTCCCGAGGCGGATATGGTGCCTAGTCGGAGAGCATTGGGGTTGCGGGTTGCAACGTATGTGGTCCGTCCCACTCTCGTCGGTACTGGCCATGACAGCGGGTAGGGCCGGGATAATGTCCGAGGGATTAAGATGTATTTTTCTAATTATTAAAATTCGAAATAATACGTATTTGAGATAATACCATTATTCAAGTAACTATTAAAATGATTGTTGGATATTAATTGGATCATTAATTTAATATGATTAGATTAATTGGAATCCAATTAAGATTGAAATACTCTAATATTATTAGAGTTAATAATTCCCTTGGAAGAATTAATCATGTGAATGTGATTCACGATAATTAATTAAAATTTGAATATGAGGTGGAGGATCACATAAGTGACATCCATGGTCTCCCGTCAAGGCGAAGGGTTCCGTCGCCAGGGATTGTATGTGGGAGACGCCTGTCCGAAGTGACGGCTCCTGTATGCAAGCGCATCTGGATCGGGCTCTTTGCTTCTCGAAAGAGTAAGGCCGTATACGTAGTGACCCCAATATCGGATCCTCATATTATTGGGGCGATATTGGATTGCGTATAGCGAGTACTATTCCTGTTGACGGTTGGTTCAATTAATGACGGGTCAACATCGCCTTAGGGGTGGTGGGCTCGGGTGTTAAAGACCAAATTGGGAAATGCAAGTTGGACTTGCAAAGCGGAATGTGTTCCCGCTTCTTTTTATCCGAGTTGCAGATTCTCATATTATTGGGATGTAACAAAGATAAGGAAGGAGATCCCAGATCTTGTTGAGATATAATGGTAAGTATATCTCTTGCATTGAAAGTGATTAAGGGAATGAACTTTCAGTGTTGACAAGACAAGACAACTTTGATATAAAAATCCTAAATCAAAGTAAAATATATATATTTATATATTTATGCAAATTTCTTATTTCAGATAATCCTTCATTAAAACCCACTCAATGATATACTCAATAATAACCAGTGAAATATCTTGGATTGGACTCATGATCCAGATATTGTACTTGCAGTTGGACACATAATGTATGTGGTTGCAATGAGCAAGTTTCCTCATAATAATGAGGAATGACAATTAAATAGATAATAAGACTACAACCCTAGGGTTTGTATGTCTCTATAGTCTTGATCTCTCATCGGATGTACTTTGGAAGTGACATGTCGATGATGATCGCAATTGTCAAATAATCCTTATAAAATTTATGAAGATATTCGGGCATACATATGTGCTCTTGACATTTAACATGAATGAGATGGTTCACTGCATCATGCAGAATGGTGGCTCTATAAGAGATGATGTATTCAAATTGTTTGAGTACCTACCTGAACCTATGTTTTAAGAATTTAGATGGATGTAGATGATGAGTGTCATCATTCTACTATCTATACTCTGGTCATTCATGAAGCTTCATAATATTCATATTGTATGAATTTAATGAAGCATGTATAAATGTTGAAATGCTCTTACATAAGAGATCCTTAGTCTTAAGAAATGGTTGCTTATAGATAAAGGGAGCGCAGTGGAAGCATGGGTTGGACCCGAGTAAGAAGTATAATCAAAGAGTTGACTATACATCTATGACTTCCATATGTCATCCGAAGAGTTGGATGAATGCCAATACTGCAATAAGTTGATGTGTTGATAGTATGACTATCAAGTCTATCTAGAATCCTTATAGAAGGACTCGGATGGAGCATCAGATTAATCTACATAAATCATTGATAAGATAAAGTCAAATAATTGTATCTCAATCTTCTGATGACATTTGCAATAGGTTGCATATGTTTTAGAAGACTGGAAAATTTGATCTTAAAGGTTTATAGTTATCCACATGGATATTGATGCAATTGTTGCAACAATCTCTGTTGGATTAATAGACTTGTTAATTTCAGTGGGAGAGTCCTTAGTCTTAGAGAATGTCTCTATGACCTAGATATAAGAATACACTCATTGTTTGTTTCTAAATGTTAGAAATGAACATGAATCTGAGATAGAACTATCATAAAGAGTTATGATGTATATATTTCAGATAGTAATCTAATAATCTAGTGGACTTCACTAAATTAGAAAATTAATGAATGGTTCATTAACATTTCTAAATACTGAAATTAAACCTTAAGATCAATAGGAGGATGAAGATCATTTGACAATGATCTAGCATCAAGCCTTGGACATTTGTCTATTGATTTGATCCATAGACTAGTAAGAGATGAAACTTTAGAATGTCTAAAATTTCAAAAAAACTTACATACTTATGAATATTGTATTCAAAGAAAAATGTCCAATACACCCTTCTTAGAGAAAGGTGTAAGATGTCAAGGTATTCAGGATCTCATACATATCGATGTGTGTAGATCATCTATATCATAGTAAACATTATGGATATGTGATATCTGTTGATGATTATGTATGATATGAGATTTCTTCTCTTCACCTAAGAAACCTTTGAAATGTTCAAAGATTTCATTATTTTTGGTTTAGAACCAAAGTTTGAAGGAAGATAAAATGAATTTGATCTAATCTAGGTAGCAAGTACCTACTAGATAAATTCAAAGAATACCTTATAGAGATATGAATATCGTTTCTATCTCAATCCTCCTAACACACCTTGACTCAATAGAGTTATAGGTAGATACAACTGAATCATGTGTGACATGATCTTATCAATGATGAATTTTAGCATAATTATCCCTTAGTTTCCAGGTATGTATGTGTAGTAGAGACTACAATGTATATCCTTAATAAGGTTCCATGTATGTTGGAATCTAGCACTTGAGAGTGCTGCTTCATTAGGAAAATAAAGGATGGTATTGGATACCTACTTTATGACCTTGAGATTCTTAAAGTATCTCATCTCTGAGAATGTGATTCTTAGAGGTTGAGACTCTTGAGAATCAAGATGAAAATGAAGTGTAGGAACTCATTTAATCTTGAGAAGATAATGAGGCTCCTAAAATTGGAAACTAAAAAGGACAATTAATGATGAAACATTAATACCTCTTCAAATGAGTTTGAGGATGTATTCCATGTGTCAGTTAAGTCTGACAATGATCGGACTTCATGTGATGAAGCTCCTAAGGATCATGACATGGAAAGATGGATTTTAGCAATAAAAGTCTAACGTAGACTTCATATACAAGTGTTGTATATGGGCCCTCGAGGATCCACCTATATGGGTAAAACCTGTAAAGGTGTAAATGGATCTTCAAGAGAAAGGGAACCTGATGAGAAGGTAGAGACCTTCAAAGCACGGTTCGTAGCCATGAGCCACACACCGGAAGAGAAGACATTGCTTGCAATGAGACTTGCTCTTCGGTGACCATGCTTAAAATCATCAGAATATTGCTAACCTTAGCTACACAACTTGATTGTTGCATCTTCAAGATGTAAGTCAATATTGCATTCCTCTACGAATACCTCTTTGAGGATATTCACATGAAGTAGCCCCAGGGCTTCATGGTTGAGGAAAGCAAGGTGTGAAAACTAAGGAATCCATCTATGGACTCAAATAAGCTTCTTGAAGTTGGACCAGAAGATTTGATGGAATTATAATTGTTATGATTTCAGATAGAATCTTGATGAGCCATGTGAAGCTTAGTGGGAGTGCCTTTGTGTTCATCTTGCTGAATGTAGATGATATCCTGATCATTTAAAATGATATAAGGATAATAATAAGTGTTTTATAATCTGGTTATTCCATATCTTGAAATATGATTTCAAAGATACCTCTTAGATCTTAGTTCTGAAGTTGTTCAGAAGCCAAGAGAAGAGGATAATTGGACTGTCACATTTGTAGTATACCTTGGACATATTCTATTCATAGAAATTCCAAGAAAGGCTTCTAACCCTTAAGATATGGTACTGACCTATCTTAAGGGATAGCACCTCAAAGAGTTGAGGAAGTAAATGCTACAACTACTTGCACTTGTGCATTAGTTACGAGAAGCTGAGTGTATGCTAGAGTGTACAAATACCAGATGTCTGTCATGCAGTGGGAGTAGTAAATTGTTACTAATCCTACTGTAGAGATAAAACACTTGATTGCAGTAATAACAAAATCTTCATAGATGAGGAGATTTTTGAGATAGTAATCTCAAAGTCTTATCTTCAAAAGTTTAAGACCATGTAGATAGTGATCTATAAAGGTCTAAACTTTAGATACCGTAGGAGATAGAGATCTCCGGGAATGAAGGTATTCTAATAAGGATTATGGGGATACTGGTTATGATGTCAGGGACACTGTAACCAACTAGATTGAGTATTGGTTGCATGAGATGCAACATTCGCATTAGATGCGAGCACTGTTACTGGGGATATGCAAGTGCCGTAAAAGGACTTGGCGTAGTCTCGCGGGAACATAGTGACTGATCAGCTTACCTAGCTATTTTCTTAATATCTATGATTGTCACATGAGTGCGGGTTTAAATGATTAGCCCATTAATGGCTCTTTGGGCTAGTGGGAGATTGTTGGAAATGCGAGCCCACGGCGAGCCATTATGCAATAAATGTTATTGCAATTCACTCCTTAATCTGAAATGAAGAATACATAATTTGCATAATAGGTCCCTTAGTACAATTAGGGTTATGTACCATGGCCATCTTAACGATCATACAGCTGTTGATTCAATTATTGAATCATAGAGGCTGGTGCTTAGATGAATATCTAAAGAGTTAGATTGAGGACTCATCAAGCACCGTCAGATGATTGTTAAGAGATGATCTCCAGCCTGAGTAGGAGATGGCAATCCTTATCTCTGAAGGCTGATATCTGACCGACCTCTTGATGCAGGTCCTCTGCATAGGAATAGAGATTCGGAGGTGTCAGATTAGTTAGGTCAAAGAGTTGACTTAACGAGATCGAGATAACCAAAGTCCTATATCATATGCTGTCATGATATAGGCACGCATCCTCTGACCGGAGACAGATGTGTTGCTATATGTCTAAGTATGTACATTTGGCAGACCAATAGGTTGATGACCTAATCAAGGTCTATACACCGGCGCGCTGGTGTGCATATAAGGGCATATGAGTAATACGATCTCTCAAAGGGATCATACAGGTTCAGTTACTGAACCAGAAGACATGAGCTCACTCATGAGATATTGGGAAGAATCAAATTCCGTGCGCACGGTCGTCTCGCTTTGGAAGCTTGACTGAATTTGTAGGTTTGATATATACTTTTGGAAAGTATATGATCAAGACCTAGGTATGATATATGCTTTTGGAAAGTATATGATCGATACCGACTGCCAATGATCGAATGAGAAACTTACTGATAAAACCATGAAGTAGACAGTATAAAGTTGATCGAATACTTCGAGTTTAGTCTGAGTCTTCCAGTATGCAGGATGTACAGGTATTGGGAATACCTGAGGGTGATGTGATCATAAACGATTGTATAACCATGACGCTTCCATTCCTAGGGAGTGATGAAACGGGTCTGGATTTTAGTGACTCCTCTCAGTAGAGAAGTGATCTGATCTTGGTCCAAGTATTGGACATTGATCTGAATGTGATTCAGATACAATGAGAAGATTAGATTTACGGTCTTGATTTAATCAAGCATCTATGGGAGGCCCGCGATCTAGATTTGAGATACGATCTCAATATCCATGTCACTATACGTGGAACAATACAATCGCCCTGTCCTTATCTCCAAGTATCTGCGGAGAAAGCGCATTATCCTTGAAGGAGTTCATGGATAATTCTATTGTTGATATATGTATCCGAGCATTGAGAAAATGGATAATTAAATGTGATTTAATTATCATGAGTAATATGAATTTGATTCATATTATAAAGAAAGTTATCTTAGATAATTAAATGAGATTTAATTATCAAAGATGTAAATAATGTGAATGTGATTCATATTATTTGGACACAAGAGAATAGAGATCCAAGATGATTAAATATGATTTAATTATCATGGATATGAATAATGTGGATAGCAATGTCCATATTAGTCATATATATTATAAATGTGATTTATAATATATAAGAGAGAGCTATTTGTAATTTACATTTGTTAATTAAATGTTAATGTGAATTGGATTCACATTGGACATCAAATTGAAAATGTAATTTACATTTTGTTTTGGGTTGTGAATGTGATTCACAATTTTTCAATGGCATGATTGCAATGTTCACAAAATAAATTGGATTTATTTTTTGTGAAATAATTTGCAACAAAAGTTGTTGCAAATAATGGAGATTACATAAAAGGTGAAATAGCCACCTTCTTAATGGAGGAGGGTGGACGGCCACCACTCCCATTAGGAAAGGGAGGCCGTCCCCCCTCTCCACATGGAAGGAGGCTTTCTCTCCTTTCATTATCTCCATGTATTGATGATTTAATTTTGTAATTAAATTGTGTTAATTTATCAAAATATATTTAATTTAAATTAAATTAATTGTTGTTGTGTTTTTAGCAACAAATCATGACCATTGAAAGAAACACAAATTGATGTGGACCATTGGATTTGTGTTGACACATGGATTGAGATCCATGGATCCCAAAACCCTATAAAAGGAGAGGCACCCCATTGCTCTTCAAAAAACATAAGTTGAGGCAACAAATCTCTCTCTCTCTCATTCTCTCTACACGTCCTCTCTCCATCTCTCTCATGTGGCCGTCCACCATGGATGCCCTAGAGAGGTTCTCCATCGCCGCGGCATCGTCGTTATGCTGCCCGATGGTTTGCTCGTGGATCTCCGTCTCCTTCGGTGCGCCCCGCTCGTGAAGAAGACATCGGACCTCGTGTGTCGAGATCAGGAGATCCGCCGCTTGGATCATCAACATGGATTGCGAGAAGCACGCGGTTCATCCCCGCGCTCGCAAGCGTCTCCTCCGTCGTATCGGACTTGAGACAGGAGGTCTCTTTGTTTAGAGACTCGATCGCAACCACGCTTCAAGAGGTAAACCTAATACTTGGTTGTGGTTTAGACGAAACGATCCGAGAAGTGTTCTTGGATCATGTGCTTTCGTCGCATAAATTTTTTTAATTTCCGCTGCATAGAACAACTAGTACGACTAGTCGTTCTTCGTCGTATTCGATACGACAATCACGCTTCCGTGATGCGCTTGAGGATCTAACCATATCCTTCAGTTGGCTGGACTGACGATTCCCCGTCAGATGTAAGATTCTTTCCCTTCGCCGTTGCTGATGGCTGGAATGTCCTACCGCTCCTGAGAGTAACAGCATTAGATAAAAAACAATTTAATTCACCTGATTCAGGTTGGACACTGCCGGCTACCTGCTCCTTGCGTCGGAAGTTGTTCGGATTGGCTTCGACCTGGGCTGGTATGACTGTTTTGGCAGCTGTCAGGTCGTCGATCTTCTGGGTCATCTCAGCCATGTTCTTCATTAATTGTTCAAGACAGGCCAGGGCCGGATTAACCAGCACAATCTCAGAAGAATCCCTTTGCTGGGGTCTAGAGTGATGGTATGGCGGCTGAGATTACGACTGGTAACCCTGAGAAAATTGGTGAGGAGGAGGGTTGGAGGAATACTGTGAATTCTGTTAGTTGTATGGAGCAGCTGGTTGCTGATGGTATCCTTGTCCACGATATCCGAACTGCTGAGGACCGTGCTGGTAATTCTGCCTCCAGGTGTTACCATGAGATGGAGGCTGGTTCTGGTAGGAAGGCTGGAAGGGTCACTCACCCTGCTGCTGCTGGTGATTGGGCCTGTTTCCCATGTTCTGACCTTGAAAGTGTCCCTGAGGATGGGTCAGCTGCGCTTCATTGTTCCATACGCCATTGATCTCCTGAATCAGTGGCGGGGGCGGAGAGAACTGCTCAGAGTAGACTGGCTGGGACTCAGATTGATATACAACCATCTGTATCGGGGGCTGCGGGGGATGCTCCGGAACCTGCACGTAATACACATACTGAACAGGCTGGGGCTGCGGTGGATTCGGCTGAGGGTTCTGTGGCATTGTAGGATCCTTCTTCTCAGCATTCGGCTCGGTAGAAGTAGACACAGTGTTGCACATGTTTGTATTCAATGCACGAACGAGCTGCTCCAGCTGTTGGGAAATCTGGTCGAGCTTTTCCAGACCCTGGGTCCTCTTCTCAATGATAGATAATTTTTCGAGGTCCTGCGACCTCTTCTCAATGATGTCTACTTTAGACAAGTGGCTCCCAATGATACTCAAGTTGGAGCTTTCATACTTGTCTTCGGTGTGAGAAGCCATGTTTACAGGCTTGCTGATGGCGGGTGGCATCTTCATGTACGCTCGGGACGAGGATTGAGCGGCCTCTCCTTCAGACATTTCCTCGAAGACGTTCCATACCACGTCCTCGTCCTTGTTGAAATGGGAACCGCCGCAAGCGGCATCGACAAGCTTTTGGCTCTCAAGTGTGAGCCCACCAAAGAAGTGCTGCACAAGGCTGGTCTTTGGAATTTCATGGTGGGGACACTTCTCCTGGAGATCCTTGAATCTCTCCCACGTTTCATGGTCAGTCTCGTGGGGTTGCTGGCAAAAACTGGATATACGGGCACGCATCTGGTTCAATCGCCCGAGAGGATAGAACTTATGGAGAAATGCGGACTTCAGCGCTTCTCAGGTTGTGACTACCTTCCCTAGATGGTCGACCCAATATAGGGCCTTATCTTGTAGGCTGAAGGGAAAAGCGGTCATCTTGACTACCTCTAACGGAATCCAAGGGTAGTGAGCGGTAGCGCAAATGCGGCCAAACTTCTTGAGATGAATGTAAGGCTCTTCAGTAGTATTTCCGTGAAATGTGGGAAGCAAAGACAGAAACTGCGGCTTAGCTCTAAGTGGGCGTGAATACGTGGAATCTGGATCCACTTAGTGATGCGACCCGCCTCTGGATTGTATGTCTCCTTCAGCGTAGGCTTTGGCTGCGGTGGGTCTGCTTCCGCCTCATCAAACTCTAGTCTTCCCACTGAGAACTCATCTCTAACCTCTTCGAAATTGAGCTCTTGGTTCGGATCATCCTCCCTGCGACCATCTCATACATCGGCCCTCCTCCTCAGATCATTCAGCATATCTTGGAAGGCTGTCTGGACCAGGGCTTGATTAGTCAATTGCTGCTGGATGGCTTGGATGGAAGTCATCAACTGACTGTTAACTTCATTCTGTGTAGTGTACTGCCCTTCCCCTTGATCGGCTTCAGCTTCTGCTTGGGACTGTGGTCCCTTTCCTCTTCCACCGGCCATCTCAGATTCTGCTTGACTTGTTGGCTCGGGATTGGGCTCTAGATCTGCGCACGGAAGAATGCCCCGATCAGTCTGTCTTGCAGCACGAGATGTAGATGAGAATTCTGTGTTAAGGCCAACATAGAATTTTGTTAAGGATGGCGATGTGTACGGAGTGAAATCAATGGCCATCCAAAACGGGCAACGCTTGGAATAAGAGTGATTCCGGTTTTTTAAAGAAGACGGGGAGCCTGGAGATCGGTTCACGGAACGCGAACCGTGTTCTCAGGAATCGCCCCGAATTATTAAAGAGGGCGAGCAGATGGAACCAATATGGGTGTCGACGGGGTCTCGACTAAACTGTCCATTCGTCACCATCTCGAAGATCAAGAGGAAGGTCGATGTGAATGAAAGATACGGAGGTCAACAAGAAACAAATGGAGTGTAAAACAGTAGAAGGCTCACAATGAGCAAGGGTCAAATGGAAGGAGGGAAAAAATGGCGCAAAGGCGCGATGTTTTTGATCTTAACCTAATCCAACTAGCAATCAAACACAAAACAAGGGGATTCACCAACTCAACACATGAAGCCATAAGGGTTCGGCTTTTATCTTTGTAGTTTTTAGCTTGAATTCAGGAAGTTATCTTTCAACGAGTCCTTAGAGCGCTACGCCTGAAGGAGAGAGGGTACTGCCGGAAGAGTATCCCATACTTGTCCTCCTCCTGTGTAACCTGTAGTCTGCACTTTTTAAGGTCCTTGTAACCCTTCCTGGATCCCTACTCAGCCAAATAAATAGAGAAAGGAAGCCAATAGGCGAAACCGATACTTCGGAACTCGCTCGCAACAGAATCACCCGTGAGCGTGCAAGAACCTACTCGGACGCGAGACGATGAGACAAACACCCCCGTGAAGGAGTGGCCTAGGCTCGATACTCCGGACAAGGTCGATGCTCTACACAATAGAGAGTCACCACTGTTGACCAAACCCTACTCGTCCACGAAGGATAGAAGCGCCAATACTTCGGAAATCCAGGCGATACACAAGGCAGCCATAGACTAGGTTTTGGACTCTAATCCTTACGAAGCCGCTCTCTCACTTGGAAGGAGACCTTCCCATGCAACCTGAATACAAGTGAGGGTGTTACTCTCCCCAAGCAATGAATCCAATTTTACAAGTTTTATTTAGGTCCAGTTTTCTTAGCAGTCCCTTTTTTAAATTTTTTTGGTGTTATCGCTTCTTTTGAGTCAATTCAAGCAAGCGCCTAATGTTTTTGTTTTTTCTTGATTCCTATTTGATCCAAAAACAGAGGGAGAATAGAGTCGGAAAAGACAATGCAAGTTGCACTAAGATGGAAATCTCACCTTAGTGCCTAAATGATGAATGCAAAAATAGAAGACTTATAGTGACTTTCAGCTCTCTCCATGCAGGATGCAAAGCAGGAATTTATAAACCTATACGACATGCCGATATGCACACGGAAATCATCTTAAGCAGGCAATTGCTAACGTGAAGAACCACAAGTTGATTCACCAATCCTCAATCCAAAGAGTCCGGTCTAGACTCACCCTCCTCTTCTCGACAAATCGAGTTCAGGAGTAGCACTTGATGGGGTGGGCTTGCGGCGCGGCGGATCGAAAAATGATGATTCAACTGTTTAATTAAACTAAGTCCAAATATGTACTATAGGTACATGCAATGATTATTAGGGTGTTTGGACCTAATCTAATCGATCCTAGGGGCTCAATCCACAAAAGAAAGGGAAAATAAATCAAAATCGGTAAATGACAGTCGAAAAATGTGATAAAATCAGCGGCGAGCCCCAAGTGAACAAACACTTGGAAATTGGGCCTGAGTGTCTAAAGTCCAGTGTACCTGTATTATTACAATTAAATCAAATGTCTCTCTCTCTCACAAAAGACTAAAAGAAACTGACTATCCTCTCTCTCTCTCTCTCTCAAGTTCTCCTGCTCTCTCCTGTCGGCTAGGGTAGAATAGCCAGCTCCTCCTCCCAAGGCTGCTCAGGATCCCCTAGGCGATTCTCCTCGGTCAGTGGTCCCTCGCAAAAAAACAAGAAAGGGATGTCAGACAGTTCAAAACAAATTATGCAATAGAAACAGATAATCAAAAATGGCTAAGCAGATAAAAAGACACAAGTCTACTCTACAAGCCGATGCTCCCCAGCAACGACGCCATTTGAAAAACGAGAATGCGAGAGCCGCTAAACAATGGCCTGACAAATCAGACTCAGTGTCGCTGAGGCGACTACTCAAGCTTTCCCGTTTGTCAACAATTAACCCACACAATCGATCAACAATCAAGAGCAAGGATTAAAATTTATTATACCCTACTACAAATATACAGTGGCAAACAAGTAGGGGTCGAACACAGGAAGCAAGGGTGTAGAGTGTAAACAAAAAGTCAAGGCGTATGTCTAATGAACTACACAGTCAATGCGAATATTTTTGTGGGTTTTTAGTTTTAATTTTTTTACTTTTTATTTTTTTTTATATTTTTAATTTTATATTTTAGTTTTTGAATTTTCTGATTTTATTCTTTTTTTTATATTTTATATTTTTGTATTTTCTTTTTCAATAATAGGATATATTTATACAATATAAGGAGAGAGAAGATAAGGTATTTATACAAGTAGGTAAAAATGCTCAAAAATCAGGGAATAAAATATTTTTGGTCTTTTTATATTTTTTAAGATGTTTTTGTGATTTTTGGGGATTTTTCTAGATGGTTTTGGTATTTTTTAAAAGGCAAAATAGAGAAAATAGTGAATTAATGTTCTGGCTGAAGGTAAAATGGGAATTAAAAATAGCAATCAGTGGCAAAATTTTCCCAAATTAATTTTAAAATAAAGGGAACAAAATAAGGAAGACACAACAACTGAATTTGTATTTTTTTCGAGTTTTCTAGAATTTTTTAGATTTTTTGGATGTTTTTGGGTATTTTCTAATTTTTAGGGTTTTGGTTTTGAAATTTTTAGTGATTTTTGGACTGACACTAAAATAGGATAAAATAGACGGTAGGTAATTTTTTTTTGGAATTTTTTAAGGTGTTTTAATATTTTTTTGGTATTTTCTAAGCTAGACAGAAGCTAAAATGCATGTTTTTGATTTTTTATAAATGTAAAAATTCAATAAAAATAAGATGCAAAAATCTGGCATGAAAGTACGATGCAACAAAGAACTAAATTAATTTTTGTAGTTTTTTTATGGTTTTAATGATGCAAGGAATAAATAAGATAAGCACACAAAAATACCAAGGCTGGCAGGGACCTGTTTGTAAATAGGCAAATGTCCAGGGCACGCAAGCAATTTTCACACAAAATATATACTGGAATATAAAACTTCTGGATTAAAACTAAATCTCTAAAGTCGCAAGGGTGCCCTTGCGAAAATCTCCCAGACACACGTGCGTTACACGCGCGCCTGACATGGGCACGTATGCAATATCACAAAAGTCAGAGACCTACACGCAATTTTCCACAAAATATTATAACTTGAATACGAAATATCTGGACCAAACACCAATAGCAAAAATATCTGAGGGTCTGACTGCAAAAATGCCAAGTTACGTGCGCCGAGGCACGTGACCTGCCGGGGTCCAAAATGCAATAACACAGACGTGCAAGGGGTTTACTGTAAATTCTACAAAATATTAACATCGCCAAGGAAAGATTGCGTACTAATATTTAAATAACAAAATGGTGGGGTAGATAGTCAAAATTACCAACGCCGAGAGTTGCGATCGAACAACACATCATGCCCTACTTGACATGTGCCGACGCGAGGGGCGACGATACCCCTTCGCACAACAACGGTCCAGATTAGAAGATCGGCGTGGAATGGACGACTCTTGTGCGTCTTGATCGGACGGTGGCTGGAGAACAACAAGAACAGGCGCGATCCCACGACATCGAGGATAGGAGGAAGAACTCAGCCTGGGGGTTGCTTCGATCGATGATGGTGGCCGACATACGACCTCTCCCGGCCCAGGACCAAGGACAAAAGGGTCCTGGGGATGATCCTCATCGAACGAGAGTCTCAGGCGAGCCTGAGATGGCTTGAAGCGGTCGGACGGCAGAGGTGACCTGGGCGGCTACTCCCAAGGACTTTGAGGCTCGATAGAGCCTTCTCCTTGGCTCTGACCTGCAGAGTTAGTCGTGCAAAAACCAGGCGAAGCTACGGGTATATTCAGATGTGCAATGGAGGCGAATGGTGGCTCGGACGTGGAGCTCCGGCGAGCGGAGGAGAAGAGAGCTCGGTCACTCGATCTGGGTGAGATCGAGGGTAATGGAGGGGTGGAGCGGAGTGACGGAGTGAAGGGGAAGAGGATGGAGGCGGCAGGTGGTCGGGTTGATGCTTGGAACGATAAAAAATTGCGGGCGAAGCTCAGCTTCGCCGTTGGTTCGAATGATGAAATCACGGCGATGGACTTAATCGAATACGAAACTGCTACTAACCTGACCTAAACTAGACCTAAGCTATCAAATGAAACAAAAAGAAGAGGGAGAGGCTCACCGGCGTGGGCTGCAGCAAGCTGCAGGACGGCGCTCCGGCGAGGGGCTTGGACCACCTCGATTCGACTCCTCGGAGCTAAACCTCGGGCTCAATCTTCTCCTGCTGTCACCAGGAGTACAAAGGACTAGGGTTTTAGGTCTAATGATGGATGAAGAGGGATCAAAACTCGAGGGGAGGTCAAGGGGTCCTTTTTAAACAATGATCGAGAGGGCTCGCAAATCGAAGATTATCGGGCGGATCTTGGGTCCAAAGTCAAATCTGAGCCTTGGGCGTGTAAGCCTGATCATAGGGCTACAAAAGTCATGAAGACTTCGAGCTCTAAAGATGAAAGTCTCGACCTCGAAAAATCCGCAAAAGCAGGGAGAAAACGAGGTTTCTGACAAGGACTAGGAGGGTCAGACAGTTGACCAAGGTCAACTGTCAGACGCACCTGGTTGGTCCACGTGGACCAACCAGGAAAACCTCTAGAAATTGTTTTATAAATTCAATTTAAAATAGCTAACGATTTTATTAATTTTAAATTATAAAATAAAAAATGTTTATTTTTTTATATAGTATTTTGTAGTGATTTTTATTTATTTTTATGAGGTATATTTTTGCAAGTTTACTTTTATACCCCTTGTAGATACTTATACCTATACATTTTATTAATTTATTTTTATTTTGTATTTTTACATTCTTTTATTTTGTTTATTATTTTATAAAATTATAACATACTTTTATACACTTAAATATATTTTTATTTTATTTTTCCGATGTATTTTATACACTTAATAAAATATAAGTATGAATACTATAAGTATGTATATAGGTATTATACCTATGTATTATATTATAAGTATTTTATTTTGTATTTTCTTTATGTTTTTATTCTGATTTAAATACACAAATATAGTATAAGTAATATTTACAAAATTATAAAAATATGAAAATGCAAAAATAATGAATAAATAATAAATTGAATATTTTAATCTGTACGAGTATACAAGTACGGTCCAAAACTCAACTTTCAAACCATAACTCCGAAAAATACGAAACCACCTCCATTAAATAGATTTTTTTATTCTATATACAATCAAAAGTGAGTTTGATACATTTCGAGTTTTTATTTGCAAGATACGGGTCTGGGATGTTGAAGTTCTGGAATCTTATTCAGACCATAGCTTTTTATCTGTACATTATTTTTCAGTGAAGTCAATTTTTTATTTTTACTCATTTAATTATCTACAACTTTCATGTACAAAGTTTCTTTATTTGATGTATAAAAAGTGGAACAAAAAATAGGTCCCAAAATGAATAAAGAATGAAGGAATTTCATTGTGTTTTTACCCTCATCTCCCCCTACTTTATTCCTTGTCGACCTATTCATCAAGATGCCTAGGTCTCGAGGTTTCGGGTCATAAAATATTTACAATATTTTATTCTTTTTCTTTTATTTTCTTTATTCTACAATTTTGTCTTTAAAAACTGTATTTTATACACTATTTACATGTACATGCATGAATGCTAAGATGCTCTAATTAAGGGTTTTTACACGCATTTACTAGGATTTTTGATGCCAAAATGATAGAATAAAGATGATCAATTGTGGCCTCATCAGGTGTCAGCCCACAGAAGAAACTCTGAACCAAGTTGGGCTTTGATATCTCATGATGTGGACACCGATCGATGAGCTCTCTGAAGCGATCCTAGTCCTCATGGAATTGTTCATTCGGGATCATTGTAAAATTGCTGATGATAGCTCGTGCTGCGTTCGTTATGTAATTATGCGGTCCGGAGTTGTGCCCAAGATGTGACGTACCTCCCAAGGTGTTTCAGCCATTAGGCTGCTCTGTCAGCTAAGGAGAATGGGAAGGCAATCATCTTGATTGTGTCCTCGTCCACGAATCTGTCTTGGACAGTGATACAAATCGTCTCAAACTCCTGCAGATGGAGATGAGGTTCCTCGGTGGCTAGCCCATGAAACTTGGGCAATAACTGGATAGTCTGCAGGCGAAGCTCAAAGTTCCCGATGATGGGAGGAAGCTGGATCCATCGGTGAGTGAGGGTTGCGGCTGGGTTGTGCAACTGACTCATGGTCATCTGTGGCGGCCTCTCCTGGTCGGGGTCTCCTCCTTCACCTGCGGCTTCTGGTATA
Organism: Ottelia alismoides; assembly: GCA_037367405.1. NCBI lineage: Eukaryota > Viridiplantae > Streptophyta > Magnoliopsida > Alismatales > Hydrocharitaceae > Ottelia > Ottelia alismoides. The sequence continues at coordinate 197,237 of JAZKJV010003997.1, forward strand.
TTTCCACCACCGCCCTCAGGTCTTTCATCTCTTCCCTCTTGCATCTGCGCCAGCTCTCTCATAATATCACCCATGAATACTCCCTGATCTCTGATTTGTCTCTGCATGGTCTCTAGGGAGGCTAAGAGTGAATTGTTGATGGCAGCTTGGTCATATAAGAATGGAGGGTATTCCTGCTCATCTGGGTTTTCTCTTATGTCTGCCATTTCTGGATTCTTTGAAAAGGCAAAAGAACCCATCCCAGGTGCTGTCAAATGCTCTGAGATCGGTGTTGCACTAAACTCTGAAACTACTGGACTGATGGAGGAAGAAGGATGGTCGAGGGGGAACAGGGTGGAAGTGAACTCAGGTTCGGAGAGTGGGTCTAGACTCGCCGAAGCTGTCCTAGATGAATAAGGAGGAGTGCTGGATAGCGGTGCCGTCAGAGACGGCCTAAGAGATCTCCTTCCCATCATCGTGATTATTGAGAAGAGCGAGATTTAAGAAGAAGAAGGAGGGGGCAAAATTGTGCACAATTGTGCAGTGTTTTTGACCTTGATCTAAATTCAACTAGTCAATCAAACACAATACAAGGGGTTCACCAACTCAACTCGTGATGCCGTAAGGGATCGGTTGTTATCTTTGTAGTTTTTAGATTGAATTCAGGAAATTAATCTTTGAACGAGTCCTTAGAGCGCTACACCTATAGGAGAGAGAGTACTGCTAGAAAAGAATCCCGTACTTGTCCTCCTCCTGTGTAACCTATAGTCTGCACTTTTTGAGGTCCTTGTAACCCTTCCTGGATCCCTACTCAGTGATGAATCTGTGATTCATCACTCCAAAAGTCAAAAATA